>MU721084.1:136190-150679 GCA_026770625.1 Nicotiana glauca | reverse complement strand
GAACCACGGAACTCGGGAATGCCTAACACCTTCTCCCGGGTTAACAGAATTCCTTATCCGGATTTCTGGTGCACGGACTGTTAAACAGAGTCAATATTTTCCTCGATTCGGGATTAAACCGGTGACTTGGGACACCATAAAATCTCCCAAGTGGCGACTCCGATTCTTTAATAAATAATCCCGTTTCGATCGTCTTTTAATTGGAAAAACTCCCTTACTACCCCTGCGCGGGCAAAAAGGAGGAATGACAATGTGGTAATTAGGCAACTGTAGTGCTTTATGAAAAATCCTTTTTTTTTTTAATATCTGGACCTTTAATTTATTGATGACTAATTACCCACTATATTTTTTTAGAATTTAGATTCGAAAAACCTGACGATTTGCTGGAGATTGGAAAATTCGACTATCTATGCATGCACTTCCAACACTGTTTTCAGGCCATAAAGAGAGAGTCCAGCAACAGCATTCTTACTGGCACCTGGAGAATATTACTTCAAATCCAGCAACAATACCAATTGCATAAATGGCCAGAAACTTTATGTAAATGCAGAAGCTCCAAATGAAGATAATGATAAGTTTGACAACAAGAGCTAGAAAGAAGGGTGAAATTATGAGGATAAAGACAAGGATCTCTAGATTACTTTGTTTTAGTATAGACAATAACCAGAAGCGGATTTAGGGTTTAGGGTCGGTGAATTCAGAATGAATGTAGTTTTTCTGTAAGCAAATAAGTTCAGTTTAACTCACATGACTTGCCAGAATTGCTATGGCAACACTTTCGCCATCTTGTTTTCAATCAAACAGTTGTTGTTTGTGCTGCACCTTTAGATTCATGAAATCTTTAACTTTTTATATTACTTTTGTTGTTGCTAAAAGTAATTGTGCTTCACCTGTTTCAGATTTGTGCTTGCTTTAAACCTCTATGGCACTCAGTTCACTTTTTATTGATTGGTATACTCAATTAGTGAAAAATACAAACACAATATTACACCATTCACCATGTTTATACCTAATAGTAATCCGTATCGACATAAATCTCGTCATGAATAGCCATAAGCGACAACAGGGTTCCAACCATACATGTACAAAAGTGAAAAACACAACGCTGATTTCCAAAAGATCTAGTCCAACAATACATTTCACTGAGGTTGTAATTATCTATCGCCCATGAGAAATCGAGTGTTTACATCTCTCTTAGATTAAATGAGATGCCGATATATCATATCTATTACCAGAAATTTATTTCTGGCTTGTCCAATACGAATATTAACCAAAAAAATAAGTGAACAAATAGTAAGTACAAACAAATTCATATACATGCATATCTAGGCCTAGAAAAGGATAAACTTTCTGCTCTTCTGGCGAAAATTCAGCCTTCATTGCGTAAGCAACATCGCCACCATGTTCATCAGACTGGATTTCCAGCTAGAGTCGTAATGTGTCCATTCAAGTAGGGGTTGGCATTCGGACAGTTCGGATTGAATTTAAAATTTCGGTTTGGATTTTTGATTTTCGGATTGAAGAAATGACAATCCAAATAAGCTCAGATTAGATCAGATTTTTTAAGTTCGGTTTCGAATTAGTCGGTTTGGATATTTTGGATTTTCGGTTTTGAGCTTATAAGTTGAAATGTTTCTTCTTTTTACAAAAATGAATATCCTAATGAAATACTCATGTTAAATTGCCCGAAAAGTTACTCATTCTCACTGCAATCATCCAAATAAAGTATTCAAGTAATGAAATTATTATAAAGGGAATGCAACAAAGACATGAATACGCCTGATACGAAATAGCAATAGTAGAACCATATCCAAATAGAAAATATTCGGATAGTAACTTAGTAGTTAATATTGAATATATGAGATAATATCTAATGGGTAGGATATCGAACTTATTACTGCTGACATATGGATGATGGACTAAATATAAAGCATAAAAATTTTGGATTTTCGGATATCCAAAAATCCGAAGTACCAAATCCAATATCCAATCCGAAATCCAAAATTTTAAAAAATTAAATCCAACATCCAATCCGTAAGCCGAAAATCCAAACCAAAAATTTAAAAAATTCGGATTTCGCTTTGGATTTCGGGTTTGCCCAACTATGCCCACCCCTTCATTCAAGTGCACAATTGGTGAAGCCCTGACAATCTTTCTAGCTACTTCCAAAAAACTGTGACCAAAAAAGAGCAAAAAGAAGTTGTAATATAACATAAACATGACTTCAATCGATTAAGAAGTTTCAAACCTACACTTACGTGTAAGCGCATCTCTTTCCAACAATGCAGAAATCACAGTCCTTGCAAGATACCATCACCAACCAAATCTATGTTAGTTTCTATATAATTGAACCTTGGGCTATGCTCCCATCAATGCCTCGAGGATTCAGAAGCTACCTCACGCCCAACAACTCCTTTAGATGCTCTTTACCACTGCATACAGAAACCATTCAACCACCTCATTGACAATCATAAGCACACGCCGTAAGGAAGAAATCAGTGGGGTGAGCTTGAGTTACTCTTTTTTAGTTCATAATGCAAGAATCCAAGAATCCTGGGATAAGGAAAAACCTATTTCTTCCTGCAAGAATCCTAGGATAAAGAAAAACCTATTTCTTCCCTTTTACTACACTACAGGAGACCCCAGTAGTTTACTCAGGCCAATTCAAGGCCATTTATCTTATCGTGGGATGCACAAATCCTCTCTTTGCCAAAGGAATGCTTACTGAAGGGAAATGTTAACTACTTGAATAAGAAGACCGAGGTCACTTTTTAAAAAAGAAATAGTCAGTCCTTGGACTATAATATGTCACATCGGCTATTAGTTTCACAGCAGATGGAGTTTCTATAATAAATCATAACTTGCTAAGACCAAAAAATTAGAGTTGTCTCTATCCAGATCTACTAATGGAAACCAAAAGACTAGTTACAGCAAGCATGGAGGCAAAATTCTTTTTTCCCTGCGCCGAAACTAAAGAGGATTCTGAATCATGTCCACTAAAGATCAATTCAGAAGGTTGATATCGATAATCCTCTATTATAATACTGTTCTAATTCTATCTATTATCCTCTGTCCTTTACCAATTTACACTGAAGTTGCCGTAACTGCTCAAGTCCTTCTACCATATAATGCCATAAGGCCCATAACATCACTTTTATGAAGCGAGCTCAACAGGTCATATTTTGCTAAGTGGTCATAATTTTGCTTTTGGAAAACGTTCTTTTTTCTGTTTCTTTTTTTTTTTTTATAAGGTTCTTTTTTCTCTTTCTTTACTTCTTCTAAAGCGAGGCGGCCACATTTTACAGTTCTGGCAATATTCTATAATTTACTAAGAACGGATAGAAGTAAAGAAAAATTCTGTTAGAATAAAAGCAATTTGAGGTTCGGGCCACAGAATTCAACTGCAGCAGCCTTCTGATCGCAAGACGTGTGAAGTATAAGATTTAGAAATTCCTTTTTTAATGAAAAGTGGAAAATTTTGTTTAAAATAAGCTTATCAGATTCAAGCAGCTTCCATCCTCATGATATTTTACCTTTTATGTTGAAATAAAAAACACTATATAATGTGTAGAGGTAACATTAATTTATAAAGAAACTAGCAGACTCAGAAGTACCTGTCCGGAAATGAAGGAATTATCTCTTCAAGAACATGTAGCATTAAGGAGTTACTGGTCTCATCAGAGGAGCTTCCCCTGTCCTTGAGAACTGTAAAGAAATTAGTAAACACCAGCCTTCAAAAATATAAAAATTTCAAACTTTTTTTTTTTGAATTGGTAACTATTGTATATATTAATAACATAAGTACATAGGTTGTACTGAAAACCAAATTTACATGAAAAGGATAAATAGATGTTCTGGTTTGACTCCTAGCAAGATCCTAGTATGTCTATGATTGTCAATGTATCTTCTGTGTAAATTTGTTTACACCAAAAACAAAAAAGAAGAATACAATTGAGTTTGATCTTCTGTACTGGATTGCTTCTGTCTTCAAAACATCTAGCGTTGCTTTCTCTCCAAACTGTCCACCAGATACAAGCCGAAACAGTCCTCCATCTATCTCTACTAGTTGCTTCAGCTCCGGCTTCTTCCAAGCTATAAAGAACATCTTTAAGCCTGTATGGCATTGATCATGAAATACCCCCAAGACTAATAAAGATTTTCCATAGTTGGTCTGTAATCTTGCAATGTAGAAATAGATGGCTGACAGTTTCAGCATTTTCCCCACATAGAAAACATATTGAACACAGAGAAATTCCCCTTTTTATGAGATTATTCTGGGTTAAAACCGCCTCCTTTGCTAGTAGCCAATTGAAGCATGCTACTTTGTATGGAATCTTTGTTCTCCATATATGTTTCCAAGGTCATGCGTCTACCTGTTGATTATTATGATTCAAAATCTTGTATGCAGCCTTCACCTGATATATCCCTCTGTTGTGCCTTTGCCACCAAGTTAGATCAAAACCTTCCTGTAATCCTTTAAATGCTTCCAGCTCTTTGTAAAGGTCAGCTAATCTTGTTATCTCCCAATCATTCAAATGTCTTCTGAGAGCGATTTCCCATCCTTGATAACTCCTCATCTCAGCTACTGTTCTATGTTGGTTTTGTGCTAAACCAAACATATCAGGGTATCTTTCCTTTAAGCTTCCGTGTCCCAACCAGTTATCATTCCAGAATGATGTGTTCCTTCCGTTGTTCACTCTTATGGAAGAGTGATTCTTCATTATAGGCCAAAGTTCTCTGATGGATTTCCACACACTTACACCATATGTTGTTCTGACTTCTTGTGACACCCAGTTGTTTTCCTCACCATACTTAGCTTTGATCACTTTGCTCCATAAAGATTGGGGTTCTTGAGAGTACTTCCATAACCATTTCATTCTAAGAGCCTTGCTTTGATTCTTCAAGTTTCTTATTCCTGAACCACCTTGCTTTTTTGTCAGTGTGAGTGTCTTCCATTTAACTAAATGGAATGCTCTTTTCTCCTTATTACCTTGCCAAAGGAATGATCTTCGCAGTTTGTCCAATCTCTGTAAACTGTGGCTGGAATTGGGAACAAAAACATCATATAAGTCGGAAGTGAATCTAATACTGAGTTGATTAGAACTAGCCTGCCCCCCAATGATAGATATTGTGATTTCCATCTTGACAACTTCTTCTCACACTTTTCTATGACTGAATTCCAGATCTCTTTTGATTTGGATCTTGCACCCAGAGGCATCCCAAGGTAAGAAGTTGGTAGGGACCCAACTTCTCCTCCCAGTATCTGTGTCAGTTGCTCCATGTTGTTAACTTCATTAATGAGGAAAATATTGCTCTTTCTCCGGTTGATGTGTAATCCTGAGACTCCCTCAAATAAGACCAAAATGATCCTTAAGAATCTAAGTTGCTCCTTTTTCGCGTCACAGAAAACTAGAGTATCATCAGCATATTGGAGATGTGTGATCTCTAGATTGTTTGCCCCACTCCTGGTTTATCTCAAAACCTTTCACCCATCCACTAACTTTAGTCGTTTTGATCATGTTGTTCAGACCTTTCATGACTATAATGAATAGAAAGGGGGATAAAGGATCACCTTGTCTTGGACCTCTGTGTGAATGGAAAAAACTTTTTGGAGATCCATTTATGAGAATGGAAAATGTTAAAGTTGATATGCAAAATTTCATCCATCTAATCCATTTCTGCCCAAAACCCATTTCTTCTAACATTCTGAGTAGGAAGGTCCAGTTTACATGATCATAGGCTTTCTCAATATCTAATTTGCATAAGATTCCAGGTTCTTTCTTTTTTATTCTTGAATCCACAGCTTCGTTGGCAATCAACACTGCATCTATTATTTGTCTTCCTTTGATGAAAGTCATTTGTTGAGCATCAACAATTTTTCCTACCACCCTCTTAAGTCTTTCAGTCAAGACTTTAGAGAGCAGTTTGTAGAAACTCCCTATCAGACTGATAGGTCTGAAATCTCTCAATTCTTTCGCACCTGTCTTCTTTGGAATCAAGGCTATATACGTTGCATTGAAGCTTTTCTCAAACAGCTCTTGAGAATGGAAGTTGTTGAAAGCCTCCATGATGTCTTTCTTCAAAATGTTCCAACATTTGATGAAAAAACCCATTGTGTATCCATCCGGACCTGGGGCCTTGTCACTTGCACACATCTTCAAACAACTCAGAACTTCTTGTTCCTCAAAGTTACTCTGTAAAGACTCCCGCTCTGATACAGAAATTATCGGACTATTTTCGAAATTGACCGATGGTCTCCACTCTTCAGGTTCTGTGTACAACCCCTTGTAAAAATCAATGATCTCGTTCTCTATTCTTTCTGGATCCTCTACTACTTCATGTCGAATCAGTAGTTGATCGATGTTGTTGTTCCTCTTGTGTGCATTAGGAGTTCGATGAAAAAAAATTGTATTTTTGTCCCCTTCTTTGAGCCACAGTGCTCTAGATTTCTGTCTCC
The DNA here is from genome assembly GCA_026770625.1 of Nicotiana glauca. Lineage (NCBI taxonomy): Eukaryota > Viridiplantae > Streptophyta > Magnoliopsida > Solanales > Solanaceae > Nicotiana > Nicotiana glauca. Next base: position 144,222 of record MU721084.1, on the reverse strand, counting down.
ATGCACTTTCTTCATTCTTGAGTTGTTCCTCAATCTCCATTAGAGTAGCTGCCTTCCTTACTGATTCCTCCTCTGTCAACGCTCTTAGTTGTTGCGTGGTCTCAAACCCTGCGAGTTGACTCAGCAATTTTGATTTTTGCAATCCCAAATTACCTTCACAACTTCTGCTCCATTTTTTTAGTATGCCTTTGAGAGCTTTTAACTTGCAAGCTAAAATGTAATCTGGTCTTCCGGTGAATACAAAAGATGTCCACCATTCTCTAATATTGTCCTCAAAACCTTCCACATTCAGCCACCAGTTTGCAAACTTAAAGTATGATTTAGCTTTTTCCCAAACACCACAGTATAGAGCCACAGGTGAATGGTCAGAAATCAGCCTTTGTTGGATAGTTTGCTTGATGTTACTGAAACTTTCATCTCATTCTTCTGAAATGAGAAATCTATCAATTCTTGAAGCGGTTATATGATTGTCCCCTTTGAACCAAGTATAGTAGCCTCCTTCAAGTCGAAGATCTATCAACTCCAAATCTTCTATAAAATCCGAGAATTCTACCATCGCTCTGGACCTCCTTGAACATTCCCGTTTTTCAGAAGGGTACCTTGTAACGTTAAAATCACCACAAACCGCCCAAGGACCTTCCATCAATCCCCTCACTGCACCAATTTCTCTCCAGACTATTTTCCTTTCATTTCTGCAATTTGGGGCATACACTCATGTTATGTGACATTGAAAATTCTGTAAAAGAGCCTCGAACTTGCAAGTCAAAGTGTATGCACCAGTCTGTAACATCTCCCCTTTCCATACTCTGCAATCCCATAAAAACAGAATCCCCCCTCTCGTGCCGCTAGCTTCTAAACTTGCATACCTCACCCATCTTCCCCTCCATATTTGATTGACTATTTCTCTGATATCCCCCTCCACTTTTGTCTTTTGCATGCATATAATGTCTGCCTTTCAGTCTTTTGCATATATTTGTCTTTTGCATGCATTTTATCAATTGAATCAACATAAGGCGACGGGCGAGTGCTTCATGGAACAAAGCATATGGAATCAACATGTATGAAATGACGGGCAACATGTTTCTCTTTGAATTTCCGAACAGATACATGGCGGAGCAGATTTTGCAAGAAGACTGGAGATGGAAAAAGTTCAAGCTTCATCTGGAATAGTGGAATCATACTGCTAGATGCATTCCAAACTCACAAATGGTGGAAACATGCTGGATTAGAGCCATGGGGATTCCTTTACATCTATGGTCACAAAAGATCTTCAAAGAAATAGGAGATCTCTTTGGGGGATGGATAGCTACTGAAGAAGAAACAGATCTCAAAAATCATCTCAAGTGGGCCAAAATTAAAATTGTTGGTGATGGCAGAAAGATTCCTAATGAGGTTGGGATTGAAAGAGATGGAACCAAAATTTTCATCCCAATCTAGGCCGAAAGACAGGCAAGATTTGAGCTGAATAGGCAAGAAAACAACCAATCCTTTAAACCAGAGAGACACTTGAACAATCAAGTGGGGTGCACCATTTCGCAAAACACTGATAAAGGAAAGGCATGTGTGCAACTTACACATGGGTCGAGTTCGATGAATCGGAGCATTAAAGTGACAAACAACGAGCTGAAATCCTTTGACTACGATTTGGCTGCACAAGTCGTTTATAATGATCTCTCGTGTGAGTTCTCTTATGAATTTAGGCTGAAGCCTTATATTGAGGAAATGGGAGGCCCTTCTTACTTGAAGGCAAAAGAGTCCAGTACAGGGGATCCAATGTCTAACGCAAACATTGAAAGTATGCCAAAGGGAACACCTAACAGTTGCAGTCAGCCAGAAGATGGAGCAGAGACAGCAAGAATGGAACAGAATGAAGGGGTGCAGATCATAAACACAAATATGGGGGAAGAGCAAGCTGTAAGTGCTTCGGAGCAACAAGAACAACTAAAGCATTTCAGCTCTATCCAAGACTGGGAAATCGAAGAGGTGACTCCTATAGCAGTTGAGCAACACAATCCATTAATGGATAAAGACATGGATGCAACACTATGGGTCCATCAAAATATGATCAAATTGGGGAAAATGTTTGGAGTAGATTTTCAAGGCAATGAAGCTTTTAATGCAAATTGACAGCTGCAGACAGGTTAGAAGGGTAGAGACAGAGTTGGAGATGAAAAAACAAAGGTTCAAAGGAGCATTGGAATTAAAAGGTCTAACTTCGTTGATGTCAAATTCAAGAGTGATGGGAAAAGGAGCAGGGGAAGGGAGCTATCAATCATTCCAATATGAAGATCAAAGTAATTTCATGGAATGTAAGGGGATCTGCTAAAGTGGGTCTCTCATTGATTTCTTCTCCGAAAGAACCGATAATGCATCTTTTTAGTAGACCATCTTCCTCGCTTCCTGTCGGTTCCACAACAGAAATATCTCCATTGTTTATACTGACCTTTGCCTCTCGAAGGGTACTGGACTGCCATTTACTCTCCTTAATTGCCTTGGCATAAGGATAGTTATCCGCAATGATTCTGGGTGGGAGTGTGGGATTCATTTTGGGGGTCTGATATATGAATCTTTCTATCTTAGCTGCTATGTCTTTCCAACCTGCATTCACAGCTAACTCTGGGATTATAATAACTGACCTCCCTTCTCCCTTCAGTGACAGAATACTCATGTATCTTCCATGTACGTTGAATTTCCTAGTACAGAAATATTCGGTCATCTGATCCTTGTGCTTCCATCGCTTCACCAAATTCATTTTATCTGCCGATGCTTCTTTAAGTACATAGCAAACCCAATCCATTGCCTTTCTACACATGGATGAACGTCTCATCATGTTGCGGCTTCTCTCCACCCATTCAAACCATATGTCTTTGTTGGAATTCCATCTGGTGATGTCAAAAGATTTGAATCCAGCATTGAAATATATCCTGTTGTCTCCCATTTTGAGAACTTATAACCAGCTGCTCAGATTCGGATTTATAGGAGGTGTTTGGTAGTTATCACAATAAGGTAAATAGATAGGAAAATGTTGAAATCTGAAATCTGGACCGAAATAGGTGCCCTGCCTTAGGTATAAATTGAAAGTTGTCGGAAATCAGAAATAGTTGGATGGATGTGTTCGGAATAACCCCGTGAGAAGGCTGTCCAAAAGAAAAATTTTGAAAAAAACCCTGGAAGTAGGCCTACGCGCCGGCGCGTGGCGCCTGGGTCGCCGGAAAAGGCCACGCGTGGCGGCGCGTGAAAGGTTTGTTGCCGGAATTATTTGCAGTGGTCTGGTCGGAATTTCATGGGGATGCTGGTGGTGTTCATGAAAACTGAAGTAACCAGATTCTCAGGCTCCTCGGGGAGTGTGCCTGAGAGCTTAAGAAGTAGAGAGAGAAAAATTTCACGACAGTCAAAAGAAGAAGTCTAAAAATTTCAAACTTTCAAGGATTGGAAGCAAGAGAACCAGTGTAGGGGACCATATTTTGGTAAAGGTTCATATTTCAAAGCTCCATCAGAGGATTTTGAATCATGTCACAATAATAGCAAATTCACATTATGAACTTTGCTGACTAACACTCAAGCTATCTAAAACCATCCATAACTTTCAAGTGTCCAGGGATTTAGCAATAGCAAAGTAACTTGGAGGAATTTACGCGCAATTCTCTTGTAGATATTACAAAGGTTAGGATCCAGCAACATCACTCACTTGAACATATTATCTTCAGATAATTAACAACCATTCTACTCCCTGCTTGGTTTTCATTTCTGCCTTATTTTATTTTAAATCTCAATTTTACTATGTGTCTGTCCTATTCATTCTATTTCTTTTTTTAAGAGCCTCTCTGTGTTCATCTTCCCTTTTTCTTACTGAAACACACTTTTCGACAGGTTCTGACTTCTCATACAATGTAGAGTCTGCCACCTCAAAAGCATCACATAAGTGACATCCCACACATTCTTGACAGCATTCAGAAGTCAAAATAGGAAGATAAATTGACCTGAAGAAACAGAATACCGAAAAGATAAAACAGCAATCAGAACAAATTGCAGTATCACCAACAAGATATGTAAGTATCCTTTTTTATCTCTCAGCAGATATAATTCCTTTTTCTTTTTTGCCTTTTTATCCTACTCATTCAGGTACAAGGTTCAAATCCCACCCAAAGCCCTCCTTTCTTATATCTTTTCCTCTGCCACTATTTTCTACCCCAACAACAACATCTCAATCCTAATATATTGGGGTCAGCAAAAGAAGAATAAACAAAAGAAAAAGGGAACAAAATAAACCTAAAGTGCTGAACCTATAATCTCATTTCATTTTGTACTATTCAGGACACCTTTTTAATAGCAATCCTACAGAATACCCACCCATTGCCATACCAATGAGATGAAGCATCAACAGAACATGCAATCCTACGCGTAATAATTATTTCCCTTTTTTACTTGCACTAGATCTCCCCTAGACTGTGTTTCCAAAGGCATTTTCAGGCATGTTTAACTGCCTTTGAAAAAGAGTTCAATCGAGCCGAGCCAAGATAGAAAAAATTTCATGCTACATCTGAGTAGGCTCATATAGTGCATAATCCCCCCAGATAATCTTTAAAAGTTGTGACTTGTTGGTCAGAGCAAGATTGAACAGTTGAGATCTCAACTTTCACAGGATAAGATATTCAGAACAGCCACTTCACTAGGTTGGCATAGTGCTTCCCGTAACTCAAAATGCAGGTATACTAAGCCTTATGAGAGTTTTCCAAGCACGATGTTCCTTAAGTGACACCTTAGAAATTTAAATGCCCATGGAGTGCTGTTTAGACATGGAAAACATAAAAAGCAAAGGCAGGAACGGAGAATCTGTCTAAAACAATCAAAAGACATTTTTTTTTTCAGTGACTACCCAATTGTTTAGACTCAGAAGCAGCACAAGGAGAGTTCTGTGTTCACATACCTTCAAAATTGTTGGGATCTGAAGTATTGCCTTGGAGATATGATACATCATCATCAGATAACTGTAGCCCATCCAACTGAGCAAACTTATTCAACATACAGCCCACAAGACTGTAAGCAACCATACTAGTATCATCAGACGCTTCCTGAATAAGAAGATACTGATTTCTACTCAAGTTGTTCCTGCGAGGCGATGCATTTTTTTCTTCTGAACACTCTTCCGATGTATATCTTGGTGGCCTGCATCGTAGATGCCATGCAGCTTCTTTTTGCTCCATATCGTTCCTGTCTGATCCTATATTAGGCGAGAAAGGTGTAGAAAATTTATTTTGATCTCTGGTTGACATAGATAGGCACGAATCCTTTCCTCCGTGCTGGCCCATGCTTCTAAAATGGTAATCTTTTCCACTCATGCTCTTAGCACCTTCAAAACTTTTTGATTCTAAGAATGACGAGGAACTGTCAAACCAATTGGAATGAACTGAATCTACTTCATCGGTATACATTGACTCAAGTTTGACGTTCAACTTGTGTTTGGGTGAAAGCATAGAGGATAAAGACTTGGAGTCACTTTGGTTTATCTCACTGACACTTTCTAATAGGCTGTATGAGAAATTAGAATCAGACCTACAATTTCGAGGATGATCAGAAAGATTCTCATCGTCATCACCAGCTTCAAAATAAGTTTCCTCTATGTTCTCCATGTAGGCATTAGCAAAGTCTTCACTGACATCACTTTCAGGAAGTAAATCCCAAACAATTTGTTTTATCTGAGCACTAATATTCAGCACACATTCTACTTCCCCTTCAACCTCCTTATTTGAGTAGGTTTTCTTAGATGCATGCCTAGACGTTTTGTTAATAATAGCAAGACTTTCTAGTAAACTTTCAGGTATAGACTGCAAGTCGCTGCATTCGAGAAGATACTCAGTCAACAGTTTCCTCACTTTCACACGCAAACGAACACTTTCTTTGGCAGCTTTAGCATTCGAATCCAGTACAAGCGGCAAATTTCCCAGCTCCGCAAAACTTATTTTTCTTTTATCACCTAGTATCCTGATTGCTTTTGCTATATCATTCTGCAATGCTTCTATATCTGGTGAAAGTTTTTGGAACACCATCTGAGAGGGACAATCAGGTTTTGGCTTTAACATTAAGGTTGCCACGGACAAAGCCTTAGCCAGGGGTTCTGGTGGCTCATCCCCTTCTTCATAGTCTGAGAGTATTTCCAAAGATGTTCTCCTGATTTGTTTAACTAAATTTTCAATATTCCACCCTATTCGTTTAGACTGCATCTTAGGGGTGTATCCAGTGACATCCCTGAGATTTCTATGCATTTTACTCAAAGTTAGAAGAGACAGCTCCTCAAGTCTATCCAGTATATAAATAGCAGCACTGCGAAAGGATTCGGAGGTAGAACAAAGAACCCCATGGTTAACATGGAAGTTTAGAGGATCATTGAGCAGTTGAGAAATTCTTTTAATCCGACTTTGACTGGAATCATCATGGTTATGGAGAATTTTGGGAAGAAATTGCTTTATTATCCTTCTCATTTGCCAATTGGTTTTCTCAAAAGTAATTGAACCACCAGTTACTGTCTCCGCAATACAGCATAACCCCTTGTTGTTCATCTTATCAAGCAGGGAATATATGCATCCCAAATTCTCAGCTGAATTAAAGAGCAATATGGCTGGAGCATCAGGACCTGTCCTTTCATCCTTATGCACTCCAAATGCCTTTGCAACACAAGTTCTAATATTTTCATAATACAACTGCAATTAAGACACACAGAAACTATATCAGCTTAGTGGGGGGAAAAAATTTTGCAACTTAGTTTAACAAAAAGCAGATAATATTCAATAGAAAAACAAACAGGTTTTTTAAAAATAAAGAGTGCATGAATACTCAAACTCTTTTGCTTCAGAAGTTACATATAAGCAGTATCATTTGGATTTTAAAAAAAAAATAAACTGAGGAATGTTTTATCTACTTCAACTTGCAGAATGTCATTACATCAGCAAGCATTAGAAAGAACACTTACATCATCTTCTCTAATCAATGATTCAGGTAAAGTCCTGCAGATACAGAATCAAAGAGTAGACGTTGAGTTAGAAGTGCAAAAAGTTTACTAGGAAAACAAAAGCAACCATTGCTAATGCAATATGAATCCAGATAACAAAATACATAAACAAGAGCAACCCACATAATAAGGTACTGTATACTTTGGCTGTAGAAAGAGTATAGGAAACCTCTTTCATAAAAAAATACAATGCTTTAAAAGAGCCAAGGAGACTGATATCACAAAGTGTGGCCTACGTATTGGATCTATTTCAGTGTTTAAACAAGCACACTTGGAAAAATAGAGTTCAAAGTCTAGCAACAAGGAGCGTAACCTGTGGATGGTCTTTACTTACTACAAAATTCTGTAGATGGAGGTCACAACAACAACAACAACAACCCAGTATAATCCCACTTAGTGGGATCTGGGGAGGGTAGTGTGTACGCAGACCTTACCCCTACCCTGGGGTAGAGAGGCTGTTTCCAAATAGACCCCCGGCATCCTTCCCTCCAAGAACTTCCCACCTTGCTCTTGGGGAGACTCGAACTCACAACCTCTCGGTTGGAAGTGAGTGTTGCTTACCATCAGAGCAACCCCTCTTGTCATTATAGATGGAGGTCACTGATCACAAATATGAATACGGTGTTAATACTCTCTGGTGGAACTCAGAAAGAAACGACGGTTTATGCAGTTGTTCGATATGGGGGGCATTAGGAGAGGATTGGATAAGAGATTGGGTGCCATCACTTATGTCTAGAGCCGTCAATATGGGCTTGGCCCGTTGGGCCAGCCCAGTCCAGCCCGTGATTTAGCAGGGCTGGGCTAGAATTTTTTGAGCCCGTTTAAAAATGAGGCTTTTAAGCCCGGCCCGAGTAAGCCCGTGGCCCGCGAGGCTTGAGTGAGGCTGGGCGGGGCCGGCCCGTGGGCCTAATAAAATATTTATTTAAAATATATAAAAATAAAAAGTATATTGTCTTTAGATATGGAAAGTCAGAATTGGATCTTTACTAAGAGGAACCAAAACTTGATCTTGAGAAGTTTCAAGAG
>MU721084.1:112382-134879 GCA_026770625.1 Nicotiana glauca | reverse complement strand
TGGGGTAGGGGTAAGGTCTGCGTACACACTACCCTCCCCAGACCCCACTTGTGGGATTTTACTGGGTTGTTGTTGTTGTTGTTGTTGTATATTTTTTAAAATGATGGGCCGGCCCATGGGGGTCCGCGGCCCACATAGGGTTAGGGTGGGCTGACCATTATAAGGCCCATCAAAATGGTGGGCTAGCCCAGCCCGTCAATTGCTAAAGCCCACGTGGGTTGGGCTGGGCTAGCCCGGCCCATATTGACAGCTCTACTTATGTCCATCTAATCCATCAACCTTGGGGACTGCTAATTTCTGGGTCAAATCATACTACAATCAACACTAAGAAAATATAGAATTAAGGATCCTTGAAAGGCATGAGGCAATGCATATCACATTAAAATTCTGTAGTTTTTGCATGGGAAGATAGTCGATACTAAGTAATCACATTTTACTAGCCATAGTCTGTGAAGTATTATGGTTAGTAACTGTTGTGTTCTTTTCAGAGGGGCCGAAGACTGTTAACCATCTGCTATTGCATTGTCCCTGAGCGCTGATCACTTGTGTTGTGCTGGCAGGGTTCAATGATATATGCCCCCCATCAGTCGAGAAGTTGTTAATGGCTGGAAAATGCACTTCAAAGAAAAATATATACGAATATGGAGAAACATCTCCGCAAGTCTCTTTTAGTGCATCTCAATGGAAAGGAATAATCAGCATTTAAGAGAAACTGAAACGCAACTCACTTCACTTCTATCAGAACTCTTGGGAACGCCTTTTCATTTATATTATAAGTGACTATAGAATTCTGATATTTGCGTTCTTTTCTTGGGTGATATTTGTGTATTTTTGGAAAGTATCCTTTGCAATTGGCTTTTTCTATAAGTGCCTTTGTCCTTGGACTTGCCTCGGCTGTACAACAACAAACCCAGTGTAATCTCACACGTGGGGTCTGGAAAGGGTAGTGTGTATACAGACCTTAGACCTTACCCCTACCTTCAGGAAAGCCGAAAAAATGCAATCCATATTTGTGGGCGCTGATAATGAGGACCATGTACACTTATTATATTTCATCTCATTTACAAATATCAAGTTTCAGAATTTCATGAGAACCGTCATTAAAATGTGATTCATTACATTATGGTCTGCAAACATATAAAATGAAGAATCACAACACTCAGCAAGTGTTCTTTAACACGACTTCCCTGACTTAGCCAAAGCTAATAAAATAAGGAAATTTCGCAAAGGGATAGTCCAGAAAACTATAATGAAATTCACAGACAATTGCAATTTGCATCCCAATATCTGTGAATTCAATTGAGCAGTCAATTTGCAAATATTCAATGACAAAAGGAGTGCAATGACTAACATGCCTTTTCTAGGGAGAGATGCTATTACTAACTAGACAGCCATAATCCAAGAAGTGGAAAAGAAGAGTTTTTACAAAAAGATATAGAAAATTTAAAGACAAAAGAAGGTTCTCACATATCACCATGAGGTTTGAGTCTTTCCATCGTTTTTCGCACTCGTTCCGATAAATGCAAGTCCATTAACCACCTGCAGGATGAATTTCTTATCTCTAACATAATACTCAAAATCGATTATTCCCATTCCCCACAAACACTTCATACATTACTGATACAAAGAATATTACACCCTCCGTCTTATTTAATACAACAGTCTTCCCATTTTAGAACGTCCTAAAATGTTTGACACCATCTTATTTCTACACAAACTTACATTGAATTCATTTAATTATTCAACTTCTTTTTATAAGTAAATTTTATTTCACTTGTATAAACTGAACAAAGGCTGCGCAAGTAGTTAAGAAACTATTCATACTTTATAATGTTTTGTCAATCAAACTAATTTTTCAATTCTTACTTGAATATTTTCTTCCACGACCACTAATCTCTTTTAAATCAAGTGAAACACAATTATATAAAATGAGAAAGAGGGAGTATTAAACAAAACGGAAGTTGCACTCGTTAATTGGCAAAGTTCATCAATGTGCTAACAGTATCTAAATTCAGGTCAATGAAGTGGGTTGAAAACCATGAGGTCTCAGGTTCAAATAACAATGGCGAGCACTAGGTGATTTCTTCCCATATGTCGAGGTCTTGGTGGGCAGAGTTACCTAACACTGGTACTGGTGGGAGGTAGCAGGTACCCGATGGCATAGTTGAGGTGCGTGCAAGCTTGGCCTAGACACCATCGTAATCCCAAAAAATTCGATCGTAGGATTGTATTATATTTAAAAGGAAGAGTTAAATTAAGGTCAGAAGATAAAAATAAAAGGTTTACCTTCTTTTGAGCCTTAGGTCTTTATCTTGCTGCTTCATTTGAGATAGCAACACCCTACAATCCTCCATATAGCCCTCCGTTCCTATTATTTCACAACAGATAAGAAAATATAGGGGCTTCAGGCTTTAAGTGAGTCTTCAATTCTACATGAAACTTAAATCACTTAAGAAAGGGTTTTTTTTGTGTGTTATTTAAAATTTTCAGAAAATTTATCATTACTACTGAAACTCAATTTATTATAACCATTATCACACAAAAATCAAATAAGACGAATATTTATTTTTAAAAACACAAGGAAGTAGTTATAAGCTTTGTTAAAAAATGGGAATAAACCCGGCAGTATGATCCAAAATTCATTAAGATTTGTAATTTACTGTTAAAAATTATTGTAAAGTGTATAAAGAAAAATATCGAGAAACAGAGGAAGAAAAACATACTATTTGATTTAGCAGAACGAGGGACTTGGCGGCAAAAAGAGATGAAAAGGAGGCAACAGAGCAAGACAGCGCCAGCGTAATTTTGACGAGAAATTGTGAGTGAGTGGAGTTCGAATTTGGGTCTATTTATTTGCTGTTTATCCAGCCTGCTATACTTGGAAACAAATCCGGTCCGTTAGAAGTAACTTGGGCTTGGCCCAAGATACTTCCATTCAGGTTATCAAAACTTGCCTTGTTGTATCCCTCTTGTTTGTCTAAAATTTGTATGCAAAGTAAAATATTTTAAACGGGCCGTTTTATACATATCGCAAATCGTGTCACGTGAAACGCACCTCCAATTTACAATATGTTTATTTTTATTATTACTTTTGAAGTTGGGGGGTCGAGTCACGCAAGCGAGCACTCGAATTTTGGGGTTATGTATCATGACTATGCCACAGGAACTGTACCCATAGTCACAATAATTTTATTAACCGCGCCTACGAATATTCACAAGTTGTTCATTTTTCCTAAGATTTAAGATCAAATGTGAAGGTTTTATAGAATTTACTTGAGGAAATAAGATGTTTAATTTTTTAAAGTCGTTCTCCCTGGTCTGTTGCTTATTGTGACGACCCAAAGGGTCATCACCTGTATTCCTACTTACTCTTTACTTCTGAGGTCGTGAAAACCTCATTTGGGATTGCCTCGATTAGCATGCGCAGTCCGGGGCGCGTAACCGAAAAGTTTAAATATGAATTCTGTGAGAAAATGTTAAATCTTGGTATTTAAATGATTAGGTTTGACTTCGGTCAACGTTTTGGGCAAACGGACCCGGACTCGTGATTCGACGGTCCCGGAGGGTCCGTAGGATAATATGGGACTTGGGTGTATGCCCAGAATCAAATTCTGAGGTTCCAAGTCCGAGAAATGAAATTTTATGTGAAATTATTTTCTGAAATTATTAAGGAAATTGGAAATGAAATTTGATTAGAAGACTGTGGTATCGGGCTCGCATTTTGGTTTCGATGCCCGGTACAAGTCTTATATGTGATTTAAGATATTTCTCTGAAATTTGGTTGAAATCGGATGTCATTGACGTATTTCGGACCTAAATATCTAAAAATGAAAGTTTATGAAGTTTGAAGAAAAAGTGATGATTTTGAGGTTTTATTCCTCGTTCTTGATATTATTTTGGCGATTTGATCGCACAATTAAGTTCGTATGAGGTTGTTGAGTTATGTGTATGTTTGGTTTGGAGCCCCAAGGGCTCGGATGAGTTTCGAGTAGGTTCTGGGATGCCTTAAAGTTAAATATCAGATGTTGCAGGTTCAGAAAATTTGTAAGTCTCTAAACCCTCTAGCGCGGTCCGCATGAAAACACGTGCGGCCGCGGTCCCCTTTGAGCGGTCCGCGGTGGGTGCTGCGCGCTGCGGTCGGCCAAGTGTGGTCCGCGCTGGGTAATGATCCGCAGGCCTTCAGAAAGACTGTGTAGTCGCGGTCCTTCTTGCGCGGTCCGCGCGGGGTACTTCAGAGGGGTATAAATGCTCACGAATTTCAGTTATTTTACACTTTTCAAAACCACAAAACATAAGAGGCGATTTTTTAAACGATTCTTCTTCTTCAAAACGATTGGGAAGTGATTTCCAACTTATTTCCTTTACTCCTTAACATTTTTAAACATAATTTCAACTTCAAAACAAAGATTCCAATGGGGAAATTTGGAAATTTAGGGTAGAACTAGGGTTTCTAAAATTGGAGGTGTTGGACCTCAATTCGAGGTCCGATTCCGAAACTAATCATATATTTGGATTCATGGGGGACTGGGTAAACGGGTTTTGGTCCGAACCTTGAGTTTCGATCATGTGGGCCCGGGGGACGTTTTGGAAATTTTGAGTAAAACTTTGGGAAACTCATTTTGATGCATTCAAATCGATTGAATTGGCATTTGTTGATACATTCAAGTAATTTGTGACTAGATTCGAGCGGTTTTGTGGTGAATTCGAGGGGTAAAGCTATACTAGAGGCTTGAGTTGAGTTTAAAGCATCGAGGTAAGTGTTTGGTCTAACTTTGGCTTGAGGAAATAGGAGTAGAGTCTTATTTGCTAATTGCTATTTGTCGAGTACGGTGTATAGGCATGGTGACGGGTATCTATACACTGGTGTCAAGCATGACCGTGTGTCCTTATATTGAGATTATCCCAAATTGTTGTGACTCTTCCATGCTTATTTGATGATTTCTATATACTGTAAAGAGCATGAGACAGAGATTATGATTACTAAACTCCATGGAGCAATGGCTCGAGTTGTGTTATGGATTGAGAAGGTACAAGATATGAAACGGCTCTTGGAGCGATGGCTCGAATGTTAAAGTGAATTATAAGTGAGAAGTGTAAGAAAGAGAAAGAGTTGATGGTTACTCCCTTGCCGGGATGTGTTATTGGTTTGGTTGAGTTTTCTCCCTTGCCGGAATTTAGTTATGCTGTTATATTCCCTTGTCGGGATTGCTGTCACTAGTTGTTACCCCCCCCACCCTTACTTGTGATTGTTGATTGGGTGAGGTTTGCTATATATATATATATATGGATCGGGTTGCACGCCGCAACAGTGATGATCGTGGATCGGGTTGCACGCCGCAACAACACTATATAATTGTGGATCGGGTTGCACGTCGTAACAACATTGTATACTTATGGTTCGGGTTGCACGCGGCAACAATGATGATTGAGGATCGGGTTGCACGCCGCAACGATATTGTATGTGATCGGGTCGGGTTGCGCGCCGCAACAAATTATAGCTTAAGTGTGTTTATTCCGGATTTAAGTTTTGGTTGGATGTTCTATCCTTAAGTTTAGACTTCTTGTTTTAATTGTTGCCTCCCCACATCATGTTTCCCCCCTCCTTTTATAAACTGCTTATTTCCTGTTTATTTTTTGCAATATATTTCATAACTGCACAGGTTTATCTGGTAGTTTGGTCTAGCGTCGTCACTACTTCGCTGGGGTTAGGCTAGACACTTACCAGCACATGGGGTCGGTTGTGTTGATGCTACACTCTGTGCATCTTTTTGCACAGATCATAGTACCGGAGCAGCAGCTTTTGGACAACAATAGGAGCGTTGGAAACTGACTTCAGCTCAGAGATCCTGAGGTAGCCTTGCTGATGTCCGCATGGCCCGGAGTCTCTTCTATCTTTATTTCGTTTGTTGTCCTTGTACCAGAACAAACAATATTGTATTTTATTCAAACTTTGTTTTTAGTATTCTATAAGCATTCGTGAGTTAGTGACTCAGTTCTAGGTAGAGTTTGTGATTGAACTTCCGCATTTATTTTCAGTTATTTATATTTAAGACTTCCGCTTTATCATATTATGTTTTGTTTTTATTAAATGGTCGAAAATTGCTAAATCAAGTAAATTGAGTTGCCTTGCCTAGTTCCTATTACTAGGCGTCATCATGACTCCCGAGGGTGGGAAATCCGGATCGTGACACTTATCAAGGCGCAATGAAATTTATACTAATGCAAACTTAGAACAGTAATGATATTCTCATAAACCATACTTTAGAAAACCAACTGCAGAGCAAATGTTTTACAAAATGGCCACATTCTGTGCAATTGTTTAGGTTGTTGATTGCATGATGGTCTATTACTAATATTATACATTTGAGTCAATACTCTTCATGAGTTTACTATGCAACATCAAAAAGGGCAGAGCAGCCTAGTGCCCTAACCTCCCGCTATGCACGGGGTCCGGAGAAGGACCGGACCACAAAGGTCAATCGTACGCACCCTTACCTTGGCTTCTCCTTGAAGTCAGATGCGCGGACCAGGTATCCAAGTTGGGTTGGGGCGTGAGTTATATGTTGAAATTGGGCCTAGAAAAATCGGCCCAGGTGCTTAATTGAGACACATAGCAGCCCCTTTCTTTCTTTCTTTCTTCTAATTTCCAAATTAAAACACTTTCACTTAATTTCCCTAATTAAAACTATATTGTAAAATCGAACTATCTATGTATTTTATCTAATACTTTACTAATTAACCAACTAGCTAATTAATTATACCTAAATATGTAAAAACAAGACAAAGCAACCAATGCATTTTTATGATTTTTATGTATTTTAATAATGCAATTAAAGTTTAAAAATGCAATGAATGCAAGATAAAAAAATTGACTTTTTCATGATTTAAAGATATTTCTAATTATGAAAACTACAACTAAATGCCAAACAAACCAAAATATAATAGAGAATGGACTCCTAAAATTTCATAAAGGCAATTAAAATTATTGTGGACTATTTTAGGAGTATTTTAAACATAGGAAAAAAATTACGTGCTCACAACTGCTCCTCTTTGCTCGGAAACACGAAGAGTTTACTGGAAAAGATAAAGTGAGCAATCCTGAGCAACTTTTGCCTATTTGATATTCCATGGGAAGCATTTTGAGAAAGTTTGACTAAACCTTGCTTCTCAGGTTGCCTACATATCCTTGAGTATAAAGGAATTATGTCAGTGTAGTTCTGAAAATTTTTGGTAGCTGAGACTACCGAAAATCTGTGATTTCATTATTGTTGATGTTGTTACTACTTGTTGAACTTCTTAGTACGCCATAATCAAAATAAAAAAGAAACTAAACAAACCTATCAGCTATGAGTTACAAGATTCCTACCTATAAGTCTTCTAAAACTTGAAATTGAGTCTCGACTAGTTCTTCATGCAGACTCAGATCTGAACATTGATGCTTGATAGCTGCAGGTGCTAGTTCATTCTTCTACGACTTGTCCTTTGACCAAAACAATAAATGATATGCTCGTGACTTCAGTCATATCTTGAGCAACTTACATCTTTTCATTCACTTTTTATTTGGTTGTGAGGATATGAATCCATGAATATACGTGTTAAAAACCATGTTAGGCTATATGTTTATTCTGTTGGAACCCACTGAGGTCATATCTACTGTTGAGTTATTTGCTTAAATTGCAGTTACATACTCAGTCATAGTCATTCATTTGTATATCATATCTCAGTCTATGTTATTATTTGTTGTCACAACATGTTATCATTGTTTTTGTTATCTCAGTCTATGAAAGAATCTCGTGGCTCATATAATCTCTCCACTTCTTTGCTTTTATGTGAGGAATATCATTTTGCTTTGTTGCTTCCTCAAATTGTAAAATGTATGATTGTTGCATTTCCTCCTCACAATCCCTCATTGACTCGTGTAGTTCAATTCCCATATCCCCACACAATTCCAATATTGAAAAATGCTTGGAATGTGACTTCAAACCTTCACTTTGCAATTTTTCTCGGACTTTGACATCCTCTTCCCCCCCAGGCTAGAGTCAATCTCAACCAAATTTTTATTTACACCGGTTGACTATAATCCCATTTTTTCCTCGGCATCATTAACACTCATGGAGTCGGTTGGCGGATGTTCAATTCTTGAATTCTCAAATTAAAGCTCACTTTCTTCCTCGGAATTGGACTCTTCTTGGCTTCCTTCCACACTCTCAAGTTGGTGAGCACAGTGAGCCTCGACCAATATTTTCATTTGATCTTCCAAAGTGCGGATGTGTTCATCATTGTAATTCAAGCCTTGTTTCAAGTCCTCGAGTGCAAAGTTGTGCTTCTCCTCATTTTCAAGAATGGTCTCCAACGTGAGCATCATCTTCTCATTTTGATCAATTGAGAGTTCTTCTTGGTTTTGATCAAGTGACAAGGAAGGATTTTCGGCTTCCACGTCTAAGAAAAGTTCTTGGCTCTCATTAACTTCCGAGGCTTTTTGGACCTCTAAAGCTTCAAGCATTTCTCCCATTTGTGAGTGAAACCTTTCAAGTGCCAATTCATTTTGGAGATTATTAACCAAAAGGTCCTCCAAGGTACTTTGTTCTTTGTTTCCTCCTTCAAGTAAGCACTCCAACATGAGCTTGAACTTTCCATTTCGGCCATGCTCAACTTCTTCCATTTCCATAGCCCTATCATTTTCATCAAAAACAATAGAATCATCATAGTGGGGGCTTGGGGAAGGCAAAGACCAATCGACACAATCATCCCAATGATCATTTTGAAAACCACACTTATCACGCTCTACTCATGGGTTTTAGGTTGTGCGCACAATCCATCCCCGGGAGAATTTAAATAATTTTGCC
This sequence comes from Nicotiana glauca, assembly GCA_026770625.1. NCBI lineage: Eukaryota > Viridiplantae > Streptophyta > Magnoliopsida > Solanales > Solanaceae > Nicotiana > Nicotiana glauca. The sequence goes on along the minus strand of MU721084.1, from coordinate 126,033 downwards.
GTGAGTGTGGTCCTCCACAATAAGGACAAGGGTCATCAAAGTATGAACAACTGCCATCCGACCAATTTTTATTATATGATGCCATTTTTCAAAACTAAGAAAATAAATAAGAAACAAATAATAAAAATAGACTAAGGTAAGAAAAATTAATTACACAAATATTCACAAGTTAGGTATAGAGAAAATTGACTACACTTAAGAATTTTGTATTTCCTCCAACTACAATTGATAATACCGTTAATTCCCCGGCAACGACGCCAAAATTTGATCGTGCTCAACTATGTCTATTAAAAGACTAAGCGGGCGTTGCAAATATAATCCGGGGTATTATACCCAGAGTCGAATCCCATAGGGAATTAACGTATCAACTGTTGTTAGATCTCTAAATTCTCAATAATCAACTTTCTTAAAATTTATGAATAATAGTTGGCGGCGTTTTTATACTGCTATAGCTAAACAAGAATAATAAACTAAGAATTAACTAACAAGCAGTTGTAAACAATTGAAGTAAAGGTCTAAGGTTATGGTTTCCCCCGTTGTTGACTTCCTTAGTTGTATGTTTCTTATAATTATGACTTAGTTGCCTCTATCAATCATGAACTTTCCAGCTATCATAACTCTCTCTCTCAAGTAATTATGATAATTTACTAGGCGCACTGTCTCAAGCTACGCTAGCTAGATTCGCATTACAATTCACTTAGATCGCACCCGAGGTACCGTTATCTCTACTCCAACCTCTAAACCCTCGGTTATGACTCTCGTCTATACTCCGGGAGTGATGTTGTTCAAACAATTACCTAAACATGCACTCTCTCTCAAGTAGATACATAATAAATAGGAATGGCTAATTGAGGATCCTTTCAACCAACCAAAATCAAAACGTAGTTGAACAAATAGAGATTAACAAACAATTCAAGGCTATATTAATATAACAACAAGTTCATCCACAACGGGTTCAACCAAAACCTTAGATTAAAAGAGTTAGCTACTAATAACAATGATAAAAACTACAAAAGAATTCATGAACAATGGTAAAAAAATCACCATAGAAGGAGATATGGATTGATACCCAATTGCTTCCTCTCCTTGTGCTCCTCTCCAGCTCTCCAAAGTTGCCCACCCTTGTTGTGGGCGAGCTAGACACTTTTTAGGTTGAGGGGATTGTCTTGAACTTCCTAAAGTACCCTTCAGATATGTTTTTCCGTCGCTACTAGCGTGATCGCGCATCTGAACATGCACCTGGACGCGCTAAATTGGCAACCTTTCTGTCTAGGCCGCGCTACTGAGCACGCATGTGAACACGCTATATGCACGATCACACACCTGGACGCGCTAAATTGTCAAAATATTTTGCCTTGGCCGTGCTAGATTAGCGCAATTATGCTATTGACGCGCACTTTTCACCCTGTTCTTTTTAGAATTTGGAAAAACGTAAAACATGAAAGTTGTAGCCCTTTGTGTTATATTTCCAATAATATATTGTGCACCCCAAATCGAGTTCGGAGAAAAAAGTTATGTCTATTTTACTAGACAATGTACAATATACCTCATCGAGTTTTCGTTCATTCTTAATTATCAAATTTGACCCCCCGAACCCGATCCCGGCTTAATTCCTTGACCTTTTACTCAGTATTCAAAGCTCAAAATTACTTAATTTCATTCTATAACATCTATATAGCTCGGAATCGCTCCTACAAGACATAAAACACACAATTAGTGCAAAACAATAGCGATTAAAGCTCAAACTCAATTAAAGTATAGTAAACTCGAGTGTAATAAGCGACTAAAATACGTAATTATCGCATATCATCAACACCCCACACTTAAACCATTGCTCGTCCTCGAGCAATCAAACTACAGCTTACACAGACATGACATTTTTAAGCAATTCTCCTAACTCATCACACTAGGAATATTTAAAATAGACTAAGAACAAAACCGTAACATCTTCATCTCAAGATTTGACTCACAAGTACCACGCATTATTCACAGTTCACCCACTTACTCTAACATAGAGCTCACCGATATTACCTTAAGTGCTCTCACACAACAAAAAAGAGAGTAGTTTCACACAATAAAATTTAAGAACACATAGGAACTTAAGATAGAAAGAATTCACTCACTCTCAGAAATAACATTCACCTGCCACAAAAGATGCACCATAGGCTTGCCCGTAGTGTACTACTCTACTAATCGAGCTCATTCAGTCTAGGATCAAGTAGGACTTTATTTTGTTGTAATGTAGGTTGCGGGACGGGTAGGATATAGTTAGATATAAGAGTGACTACACATCCCAAAGCACTTTAATACATATATTTTGACACTCAAACCCCATATTTATGTCAAACCAAACTCCACCTTTACATTAATATTATTACTCCATACTTCTTTAAGCACAATTACATCAAGAGTTACCACTTGTTAAAGATTAATTTTTTTTTCAAGTGATTCTTACTTTTTTAATACAGTGCACCTTTATTCCATTAGTTCTACTCAAAAGCCAAACTAACCACCCCACACTTTAACTTTTACACAGTGTATAACAATTCAAGTGCTTGTGAGAGGTTAAAAGGTTCAAATAGATAGTCCATTCAAATAATTGGGTAAGACTTGTAATGTGGTTGCCAAATAAATAGGATTAGAGGCTCAAACGGGTTAACTACGATACGTAATAATTAGGCGGGTAAATTATACATATCTTGCTCAACAAAGAAATGCCTATATCACTTCCTAGACTGAATAAAACTATTATTTCGTTTTGCAAACACACGGGGCAAGTTCTAAGTATCAAATGCAATACATAGAATAACACACAAACCTCACGCACATGGCACTTAACTCACTCATGATTGGATTCATCAAGACACTCTAGTCAAAACAGTTAAGCAAATTTAAAATCATACAATTTAAGGTGCTTATACAAGAGTCAAAAACTGAGCCTCAGCGTCACAACCAAAGTACTCACTATTCTCAAGGCATAACAAAGTCAAGAGATATTACTTCAATTCAAAACACAACACAATACCTCCATTCCTAACAAAACAAAAACAAAAAGAAAACTAACTACACCCGGTTCAAACAAAACCCTTGGAAAAGAACCGCGGCACAAAGAAAAACCAAGGGGGGATTGCTATACCACCTAACAAAAGAAACTAACACAACTAAAATAGCATGGAAAGTCACCCAGACGATCTCCTCACCCCCACACTTAAAATTATGCATTGTCCCTAATGCACACCATACTAATAAGAGGGTAAAAGAAACTCCCTGGTAGGCTAAAGGCCGAAGCACTAGCAACTCATGGGGTACTCAGACTTCTCCCAAGCTTGGTCCTTCGTGCAGGTACCTCGCACTTAGTTCCAACCAATGGTTTGTTATTGCATCCTTCCAATGGCTTTGAGTTCTATATTCCTAAAAATAAAAAATCGACACTACAAGAATAATACAATAATAAAAAAATTAACTAAATTAAAATAAAATAAAACTGGGTTGCCTCCCAACAAGCGCTTGATTTAAAGTCACGGCACGACGTGAATCACTTTTTGCCTCCACCTCGAAGTTATGAATTGAACCCCGAGTTTTGATTCAAGCTTATGATTATGGTCATGGGGTGGTGAAAAGAATCTAATTGGCCCAAGCAACCATTGTATTATTTTACACTTCTTGGCTTTTATGTGAGGAATGTCATTTTGATTTCTTGCTTCCTCAAACTGTAAAATGTATGATTGTTGACTTTCCTCCTCACAATCCCTCATTGACTCGTGTAGTTCAATTCCATATGCCTACACAATTCCAATGTTGAAAAATGTTAGGAATGTGACTTCAAACCTTCACTTTGCAATTTTTCTCGGACTTTGACATCCTCTTTTCCCCCCGGGCTAGAGTCAATCTCAACCAAATTTTCATTTACACCGGTTGACTCTAAACCCATTTTTTCCTCGGCATCATTAACACTCATGGAGTCGGTTGGAGGATGTTCAATTCTTGAATTCTCAAAGTAAAGCTCACTTTCTTCCTCAGAATTGGACTTTTCTTGGCTTCCTTCCACACTCTCAAGTTAATGGGCACAATGAGCCTCGACCAATATTTTCATTTGATCTTCCAAAGTGCGGATGTGTTCATCATTGTAATTCAAGCCTTGTTTCAAGTACTCGAGTGCAAAGTTGTGCTTCTCCTCATTTTCAAGAATGGTCTACAACATGAGCATCATCTTCTCATTTTGATCATTTGAGAGTTCTTCTTGGTTTTGATCAAGTGCCAATGAAGGATTTTCGGCTTCCACATCTAAGAAAAGTTCTTGTCTCTCATTAACTTCCGAGGCTTTTTGGACCTCTCAAGCTTCAAGCATTTCTCCGATTTGTGAGTGAAACCTTTCAAGTGCCAAGTCATTTTGGAGACTATTTTCCAAAAGCTCCTCCAAGGCACTTTCTTCTTTACTTCCTCCTTCAAGTAAGCACTCCAACATGAGCTTTAACTCTCCATTTCGGCCATGCTCAATTTCTTCCATTTCCATAGCCCTATCATTTTCATCAAAAATAATAGAATCATCATAGCGGGGCCTTGGGGAAGGGAAGGACCAATCGACACAATCATCCCAATGACCATTTTGAAAACCACACTTATCACGAATACTCCACTCATGGGTTTGAGATTGTGCGCACAATCCACTCCCGGGAGAATTTAAATAATTTTGCCACGAGTGTGGTCGTCCACAATAAGGACAAGGGTCATCAAAGTATGAACAACTACCATCCGACTAATTTTTATTATATGATGCCATTTTTCAAAACTAAGAAAATAAACAAGAAACAAACAATAAAAATAGACTAAGGTAAAAAAAATTAATTACACAAATATTCACAAGTTGGGTATAGAGAAAATTGACTACACTTAAGAATTTTGTATTTTCCTCAAACTATAATTGATAATACCGTTAATTCTCTGGCAACGACACCAAAATTTGATCACGCTCAACTGTGTTTATTAAAAGACTAAGCGGGCGTTGCAAATATAATCCGGGGTATTATGCCGATAGTCGAATCCCACAGGGAATTAACGTATCAACTGTTGTTGTTAGATCACTAAATTCTCAATAATCAGCTTTCTTAAAATTTATGAATAATAGCTGGCAGTGTTTTTATACTTCTATATCTAAACAAGAATAATAAACTAAGAATTAACTAACAAGCAGTTGTAAACAATTGAAGTAAAGGTCTAAGGTTATGGTTTCCCCTTTTGTTGACTTCCTTAGTTGTATGTTTCTTATAACTATGACTTAGTTGCCTCTATCAATCATGAACTCTCCAGCTATCATAACTCTCTCTCTCAAGTAATTATGATAATTTACTAGACGCACTCTCTCAAGCTACGCTAGCTAGATTCGCATTACAATTCACTTAAATCGCACCCGAGGTATCGTTATCTCTACTCCAACCTCTAAACCCTCGGTTATGACTCTCGCCTATACTCCGGGAGTGATGTTGTTCAAACAATTACCTAAATATTCACTCTCTCTCAAGTAGATACATAATAAATAGGAATGACTAATTGAGGATCCTTTCAACCAACCAAAATCAAAACGTAGTTGAACAAATAGAGATTAACAACCAATTCAAGGCTATATTAATATAACAACAAGTTTATCCACAACGGGTTCAACCAAAACCTTAGATTAAATAAGTTAGATACTCGTAACAATGATAAAAACTACAAAAGAATTCATGAACAATGGTAAAACAATCACCATAGAAGGAGATATGGATTGATACCCAATTGCTTCCTCTCCTTGTGCTCATTTCCAGCTCTCCAAAGCTGCCCACCCATGTTGTGGGCAAGCTAAACTCTTTTTAGGTTGAGGGGATTGGTCTTGAACTTCCAAAAGTACCCTTCAGATCTGTTTTTCTGTCGCTACTGGCGCGATCGCGCACCTGGACGCGCTAAATTGGAAACCTTTCTGTCTAGGCCGTGCTACTGAGCGCACATGTGAACACGGTACATGCACGATCGCGCATATGAACGCGTACCTGGACGCGCTAAATTGTCAAAATATTCTGCCATGGCCGCGCTAGATTAGCGTGATCGCGCTATTGACGCGCACTTTTCATCCTATTCCGTTTGGAATTTGGAAAAACGTAAGACATAAAAGTTGTAGACCATTGAGTTATATTTCCAACAATATATTGTGGAGCCCAAATGGTGTTCGGAGAAAAAGTTATGTCTATTTTACTAGACAATGTACAATATACCTCATCGAGTTTTCGTTCATTCTTAATTATCAAATTTGACCCCCCGAACCCGATCCCGGCTTAATTCCTTGACCTTTTACTCAGTATTAAAAGCTCAAAATCACTTAATTTCATTCTATAACATCTATATAGCTCGGAATCGCTCCTACAAGACATAAAACACACAATTAGTACAAAACACTAGCGATTAAAGCTCAAACTCAATTAAAGTACAGTAAACTCGAGTGTAATAAGCGACTAAAATACGTAATTATCGCATATCATCATCTGCTAACTTTGATTTCAACGAAGAGGTTTTACAATCTATACCATTATGGATCATGTACCCTAATCTGCCTTTGAACTGTTGGGGAAATAAGTCACTAAGCAGAATAAGTAGTGACTTGAGAATTCCCCTATATGCTTATGCTTGTACTACTCAAGCTGATAGGATCTCATATGGAAGAGTGTTGCTGGAGATGGATGTTACTAAAGAGCTGCCTACATCCATAAAGGTGACTGATCCAAATGGGAGGGAGTTTGTACAGGAGATAACATATGATTGGGTCCCTGAATTATGTAATAAATGTATGAAAATTGGCCACAAATGCAGAATAGATGAGCAGCTAGGACCAAAGCTTAAGGCTAAGAATACAAAGCATAAATAGGAATGACAACCTAAACCTATACTTAAAGTGCATGAAGCAACTGATAAAGAGCAACAAAAGATGAAAGCTCCTAATATTGAGGGAAATGCTAGCACTAGTACACCAATTGCTAGTGCTAGTGTAGGAGCAATGAAAGGAGATGAAGAACAAGTATGGCAGACGGTTACAGGAAAGTCAACAGTTAGAAGTAAAGAGAGACACTCAGTTGATGTAGTCAATGTGCTTAATGGTTCTAATCTCCTCACAGAGTCTAAACTGTAGCTAGCAATGCCAAGGAAAATGGAAGAAGGAACAAGTAGAAAACAAGGTAATACTGGTCAGGAAGGGAATGTGCAACCCCTTTTCATACTGTATGAAGCTAGTAACTTAGAACATAAGGGGTTTAAATAAAACCCCTAGACAAAAAGAAGTGGAGTGGTTCATATGCAATAATAAAGTACATATGATTACATTATTAGAGAATAAAATAAAGGAACAGAAGGTCGTACAAATAATAAAGAAAATCACCCCGAGATGGGCATGTTTAGACAACTATGAGTATAGTAGTAGAGGAAGAATATGGTTGCTATGGGTACAAGTGAAATCAACTACATAGAGTTGGGAAGATCTTCTCAACTTATACACACTTCAGTATATACTAGGAGGCTAGATATGAGGTTCACTTTTATAACTGTTTATGGATTGCATAGTTTGGAAGGTAGAAGAAGCCTATGGAGTGAACTGACAAGTTTACACTCAATACAATAAGGTCCATGGTTGATAATGGGGGACTATAATTCCATCAGATAAGGGAAAAATAGACCAATTGGTAACCCTGTACAAGAATGAAGATTAGAGACTTCAATGAGTTTATTGAAAACACTGGATTGACATAAATGAAAACTAGTAGAGGGAGCTTTGCATGGACAAATGGGCACACTTATAGTAGAATTGATAGGGCTTTAATTAATACTGAATGGATACTGGCCATGCCACATTTAGAAGTATGGATTATGGATCCACATTGCTCTGGTCATTCCCCACTGAGTATAGTACTGGAAGAGGATGAGGACCATAGTCCTAAGCCATTAAAATTTCTAAATCACTTAGTTGAGCATGAAGAGTTTATAAAAATAGTAAGTGAAGCATGGAAGAGGCCATAGGAATAGAACAATACGAGAAATGGCTGGCAGAAATTAAAAAGAGAAAGAAGTAGGCTATGAAGGCTTTACATAATAATGAGTATAATGTTGTTGGTAATCGAATCAAAGTATGCGGACAAATACTAATTGATATGCAAGAACAAATGAAGGATCCTAGTCAATTTGAGGCTCTAGTAGCAGAAGAAAAAGATATGAAACTACAGTTGGACAAATGGTTAAGGTGGAGGAAAGTATTATCAGACAGAAGTCAAGAGTCAAGTGGTTGAAGCTAGGTGACGGCAATACAACATATTTATTTGCAAGTATGAAAACCAAATGTAATTAGAACAAAATTAGGAGATTAGTAAAGGGTAATGGGGAACAATGCGAACAAAGCAAGGAATTGAGGAGGAAGTGACATGGTTCTATCAACAATTATTAGGTTCCTCAGCAAATGAGATGCCTTCTTTAATCCAGTAGTCATGAGAGATGGCCCTATGGCGAATAGAGTACAAAAACTGCAACTGGTAGCAGAGGTATCAAAGAAGGAGATATATCATGCTCTAAAAAGCATAAGTGACAAGAAAGCCCCTAGTTGTAATGGTTTCGGTGAATTATTCTTCAAGAAAGCTTGGCCTGTAATAGGAGATACAATTACAGATGCAGTAATGGAGTTATTCTCAAGCTCAACTATATACCAACCTATAAATTGTACAATAGTAACACTAGTATCTAAGGTGAAAAATCCTTCAAAAAATTACTGAATACAAGCCAATATCATGTTGTACACTGCTATACAAACTTTATCTAAAGTACTAACTAATAGATTACAAGGAGTGATGGATGGGTTGATGGATAAAAGTCAGTCAACTTTTGTTCCTAACAGGCTGATAAATGACAACATAATACTTAGACATGAATTAGTTAAAGTGTATGGCAGGAAAGGTGTTTCTCCTAGATGTATGATGAAAGTAGCCATGCACAAGGCTTATGATTGAATTGAATGAGGTTATTTAGAGCAGGTATTGACATATTTGTAGCTTCCAGGGAGATTTTCACAATGGATCATGAGATGTGTGACAACAATATCATACTCCATCATCATTAACGAGCAACCTATAAGGCCATTTCAAGCTAAGAAAGGACAGAGACAGAGAGATCCCCTATCTCCTTATCTATTTGTATTGGGTATGGAGTATCTGACTAGACTACTGAAGACAATCAAGAGGGATCCTAATTTCAATTACCATTCTAAATGTCGCAACATAAATATAGTGCAGTTGAGTTTTGCTGGTGACTTATTGTTGTTCTGCTGAGGAGATACTATATCTGTCTAGCTGCTGTATCATTATTTTCAGGATTTTTCAAAGTCATCAAGTTTAGTGGCTAATGCTGACAAAAATTCTATATGTTTTGGTGAAGTGCATAAAGACAGACAACAGGAGATTTTACAAGTCCTAGGATTTGTAAAAGGGACACTACCAGTCAGATACTTGAGAGTGCCACTCAGTTCCAAGAGATTATCATTGGTACAGTGCCTGCCTCTAATTGAAAAGATGCTAGGGAGAATTCTGTCTTGGACCTCAAGGTTTCTATCCTATGTAGTAAGAATTCAATTATTAAGAGTGTACTTTTCTCTATCCAAGTGTTCTGGTCCCAGATGTTTCTATTGCTAAAGAAGCTGATCCAGCTTATTGAAAATGTGTGTCGAACATTTTTATGGATTGGAGGTGTGGAAGTATCAAAGAAAGCATTATTATCATGGGACAAGTTGTGCCAGCCTAAAGCAGATGGTCGCCTAAGTTTGCTTGATATATAGGCATGAAATAAGGCAGCTATAGGCAAGCTTCTAAGGAACATATGCAAGAAAAGAGATAATATGTGGCTTCAATGGATATATGTATACTACAAGAAACATAACCCACTGTGAAGAATTGACCCAAAGCAAGCCTCATGGATTGTACAGAAGGTGTTGAAGGCCAAACAATACTTTGAGGAAGCTGGTTATACAGAGGAGGATGTAGAGGGAATGAGAAAGTTCTCCATCAAGACCATGTATGTAAAGATTAGAGGTGAATTTGCTAGTGTCATGGAGGAAGCTGGTATGCAACAATACTGGGTCGCCAAAGTGGAATTTCACCGTATTTCTGGCTACACATATAAGGCTGTTAACTAAAGATAGATTGAGGGGATGGGGCTATGTGGAAGATACAACTTGTGTACTATGTAACACCGAGGAGGAAATTATTGATCACTTATTTTTTAACTATTTTTATTCTTCAAGAGTATGGACAACAATACTACAATGACAAGGGATTCATAGACAAGCGATGACATGGACAAACAAGATCGAGTGGGTTGAAGGACAATATAAGGGGAGGAGCATAACAACTGAACTATATAAACTAACTCTTGCAGATAGTCTGCATTATATATGGCAAGAGAGGAATGACAAAATTTTTCAAGAAAAGCAGCGATCAGCAGCAATGCTAAGTAAAATAATACTTAAGACAAGATGTGTATGGTCGAGGAGCTACTATATAAGTTGCGACCACAACAAAGATTGATGGAGCTTAACTACTATCCTAATGTGCAGTTAGATAGCATACCTCGTAATATAGTAGTTAGTCATGAGGACAGTGAATTGAATGGCTAAAATCTAGGGCTTATGTCCAGATTAAGCTTGAACACATTATTGTAAATATTACTGGTAAATAAAATTTTTTTAATTACCAAAAAAAAAAATTCATTCTTTTCATTTTACATTTCAAAATTCCAAAAATAGCAACATAGTAAGGCTCCGTCTGTCCATACAAAAATGTGTTTTCCATAAATTTTTGCATGTTTTTGAAAAAAATTCGAAAATGAGTTTTTTAAAACTAAAAAGTAGTTTTGACCTCTTTTTCAAAAAAATCAGAAATACTTTTTTGCCCACTCACAATATTGCAATATTTCAAGTAAAATACATGTCCAAACATAATTTGAAATTTAAATACCATTTTTTAACTTAATTCCAAATGCTACTTTTTTCAAAAATTATAATTTTTATGTCCAAATGCCTACTAAATTTAATTCTGAAAATAGTAGCCGGATAAAGAAAAAAACAGAATATCCTACTTTAAGCATGCTGGCATTTTTTCCTTGCTTTTCATGTAAAATGGCATATTAATTTACCAGAAAGTCTATCTATAATCTATCGTGAGGTAATTTTTTTTACAAAAGAAAACTAGCTAGCAGTTTATCATGAGGTAATTTTGATTGCTAGAAGTCCACAAGTATTTCAAGATATGAGGCTGCCGCAAACTTTTACATTATTAAACCCCAAACTATATTGGCTTCACCATAACATGGAAAATCACGAGTATTCATTTTTACTCTGTTTTACACATTAAACACTCGACCTACCAATAATCCGAAGGAATGTCAAAACATATACTTGAATAAATATACAAGTACAACTACTTAAACCATATGGCCAATTTACAATTATGAACATTAATATAATAGTCATGCTAACTTGTCATGCATGCATTAAATAATTACGGTTGTTTTAAACACGTCAACCAATATTTTTTCTTTGGGATTTCCTTTAATGGTACTATCAGAAACGAATAAAATTTTAATTACAAAGGAATTTATTGTACGTCATTAAAATATTACTCCCTCCTATTCATATTAATTGTCCTGCTTACTATATATATATATTTTCAAAATAATAGGGTTTAGGTTTTAGGGTATAGACTTTATTAGTATTAAATGTCTTGAAAGTAAAAAACTAGCATAGAAAATTCAAATGGGAGAGTAAATAACTATTGAAGAGAAATTAATATGTTGAATACTTAAAGATATAAGTAAGGTCGATATTGTAGTAAGAAGCTTATTTATACTTAAAAGACATATATAAAAAAGAAACAAGATAATTAATATGAATAGGAGCTAGTAGTACTTCAAAATAAAGTTATTAATAGAAGTATTTATAAAGGAAGAATACATAATTGAATCCTTAAACTTGACCTTTTTTTTTCACCCGGACACTTAAACATAGAGTTGTTCCTATTAGGCCCTTCAACTAAGCCACATCTTTGCCAATTAGACACTTTGTAGTGATATAATTGAGTGTGTGGGAAAATACGCGTGAAAATGAGAAAAAAGTTATGGATTATTATTATTATTATTATTATTATTATTATTATTATTATATTATTATATTCTAATGTATTATTCCAATTAAAGCCAACTTTTACCTTACATTCTATATCTCTTCTTCTTCTCGTGAACCCATTATTTTTCCTCTTAATATTTTTTTAAAAGAAAGTATAGTGTACATGGATTTGACTATTCTCATTTTGCATGCTTGTTATCTTTTCACGGCAACTGTAAGCTATTGTAATAAAACTTTACAAACTAGAATGCACAAGTGGTTGATAGAAGTTACATTTTGACATTAACAACTTTTAACAAAAATAGTACTTCAGCAAAAGAGCAAAACTGTCAAATACACAAATACAACTATTCATAAGCAAAGAAGAAAGCCTTAAAAGTTATCAAATACACAAGTGCAACTAATTACATATCCAAAAAAATTTATAAAAGTTTTTCTCAGATGGTCTACAAAGTGTCTAATTGGCACATATGTGGTTTAGTTGAAGGGCTTGATAGGAACAACTCTATGTTTAAGTGTCCAAGTGACAAAAAAAAAAAGCCAAGTTTAAAGATCCAGTTATATATTTGGCTATTTATAAAACATGTTTGGAACCGTACGTTTTGCGACCATATATTTATATATGGGTAAAAGGCCGTCTCTCATTTTCAAAATCCATTCACCTCTTTTCCCTTTAAAAGGTTAACTAGTATTCGTACCCGCGCGATGCGCGATCAGTATTAAAAAATATTAATTAAATTAAATTATGATCGAGCTTGTTTGATCCTATTAGATTGTATTGCTTTAATAAAGTTCAATTGTAGTTTTACTTGTCACTACGATATACTCAATAATGAAATCTCTATTAAATCAAAGATACTTATATAGTTAGTGAATAACTTTTTTGTTCTATATTTTTTTATTATATTAACCAACATTTAATATTCAATTTCTTTTTATCATATATGAGAAGATTTATAATTTATTACTGTTGAAATATTTTTTATTATAAATTTTATTCTATTGTTCTTAATAATATTATCTAAATTTTAATGAACAAAATCTCTGTTAAACTAACAGGACTTATATAGGGAGCGCATTGAATAACTTTTTTGTTATGTATTTTTCTTTATTATATCATCTAATATTTAATATTATTACACTGCTAATAGAAATTTTTATTAGCATATTACTTTATTAAATTTTTTTCTCTAAAAGATTTTTATATCTTTATTTTCGTTTTATTTATTTTAAAATAATTTAAAAATTCCAGCTTGAAACTAATCCCCAATTTAAATTGATAATTTATTATTTTTTTAAATTTATTTTTTATTTTAAAATTATTTTAAAACTCCAACTTGAAACTGCATCCCGATTTGAATGGGTAGTTTTTTTTTATCTTTCTTTATTTTTTTATAGCTAATTTTTTTTCTTTTTTTTTAAAGATAATTTATAAACTCCAACTTGAAACTACTCCCACCCAATTTGAATGGGTAG
>MU721084.1:92195-110819 GCA_026770625.1 Nicotiana glauca | reverse complement strand
ATATATATATATATATATATATTTATAGGGTAATTTTTTATTTTATTTTATTATTTTTGATTTTTATATATATTTAAATTTAAAAATAATAATCAATAACTAATTATAAACTAAATAACTTACTATGCCATGTGACATTTATTTAGGTTGCCACTTGGCTTAAGGAGAGAGCTTTTTCCTCTCCTTTTAATAATATATAGATATAGATTTAGCCAAAATTTCAAGACTATATGTAAATAAATCCTGAAAGTATTAATAATATTATGAGATTAATTTATTTTTGTTACAAATTGTTAAAAAAAATTATAAAAAGAGTTAGTCAAAGTATGAGGAAACCAAATTTGAACAGCAACAAAAAGAAGCATTTTGAGACGGGCGAAGTAATACTTTTGACAGGTAAAGAAACAACTAAACTCAATAATTTTAGTGGAGTGCTTCCCTTTTCTTTTGGTTTCATTAAATAAAAGATTTCTTGTCCCAAAAAGATAAAAATTATAATTCTCCCCCTATTCCGGTTTATGTGAATCTATTTTCTTTTTGGTCTATTTCAAAAAAAATGAATTATTTCTAAATTTAGTAACAATTTAGCTTAAAGTTACAACTCTACCCTTAATGAGAAACTTTTATAATCACACAAATACTTTGGGCCCATTTGAACTTGTTTAGGACTACAAATTTTAAAAATCTCTATTTGTTTGTTAGGCAGTAAAAAGACTTGGTATTACTTTCCGCAATCAACCATACCAGCCAGGTCCATATGGAAAGTTAGAGATGTAATTAAATACTTACAGGTGTATGCTTGTCAGAAAGGCTATAATACCCCCACCAGCACTTTCCTTTGTAATACAAAGAAAATCCAAGACAAATTTAATTTCCCCCTAAACAGACATCATTAAAAACGGCAGCTTTCGATATGCACGGACTTCGAAGAGTGGCTAAATTATAACGGACTATTGTATATGCAACCTCATTCTATCTCTGTATTTCAGTAAGTTGCTGTTTTTATTGTTCGAACCCAAATCGTGATCTCACCAAGGCTCTCCTTCTAAAGAGACAATTCATTATACATGTATTTTCTTGGATAAGCATTTCTCATGAAAGATCCACTCTTTTTGGTCATCTCTTGCTCCTAAATCTTCAAACAACAGATTCTTCATTTTCTTTTCTATTCTTTTTTGTCTTTTTTGCTTTTTGAATTTTATTTTTCTCTATGTTTACTAATTTTATTTTGCTAAAAATTAAAACCACTGTGATTGTCAGCAAGAACACCACCATATTAGTAGCAAAAGCATTGTGCTTTTTTTTTTCTCACTCCAATTATCACACTCTCTTTTCTCCTTTTCTCAAGATTTGACCTGGCACATGTTACAGTAGCTTTCTTTGATTCTGTTTCAGTTGGGAGTCTTAAATGCATGTCCAATGGTGTTTTGTGGATCATGTATGGAGCTTGTTGTGACACTGTTTCTTGCTCTTGCTTCACTTGTTTTCAGTGTTACAGACCCCAATGACTGCTATTATCAATGAATTCAAAAAAGGACTGATAAATCCTGAGCTTTTGAAATGGCCTGATAATGGTGGAGACCCTTGTGGTTCTCCAATTTGGCCACATATTGTGTGTACTGGTACTAGAATTCAGCAGATTCAAGTCATGGGTTTGGGATTAAAAGGCCCTTTACCACACAACTTGAATCAGTTGTCAAAGCTCACAAATTTGGGCTTGCAAAAGAACCAATTTAGTGGGAAGTTACCATCTTTTAGTGGCTTGTCTGAATTGAAGTTTGCTTACTTGGATTTCAACCAATTTGACACAATCCCATCAGATTTTTTCAACGGACTAGTGAATCTACAAGTTTTGGCTTTGGATAGTAACCCTTTGACTGGTTGGTCATTACCAAGTGGATTGCAAGATTCAGCCCAGTTACTCAATTTGACAATGATTAACTGTAGTTTGACTGGTCCTTTGCCTGAATTTCTTGGAACTATGTCTTCTTTAGAGGTTTTGTTGCTGTCCACAAATAGGCTTTCAGGGCCTATTCCAACCACTTTCAAAGATGCAGTGTTCAAGAAACTTTGGTTAAATGATCAATCTGGTAATGGTATGAGTGGTCCAATTGATGTTGTTACAACAATGGTGTCACTCACAAGTCTTTGGCTTCATGGGAACAAATTTTCAGGTAAAATCCCAGAGGGGATTGGTAATTTAACAAATTTGAAGGAATTCAATGTGAATAGCAATGAACTTGTTGGTTTAATCCCTGAAAGTTTAGCTAATATGCCATTAGACAGTCTTGATTTGAATAATAATCATTTTATGGGTCCAGTTCCTAAGTTCAAGGCTACTAATGTTAGTTTCCAATCCAACCCTTTTTGTCAAACCAAACAAGGGGCAGCTTGTGCCTTAGAAGTTATGTCACTTTTAGAGTTTCTTGATGGGGTGAATTATCCATCTAGGCTTGTTGAATCATGGTCTGGTAATAATCCTTGTGATGGAAGTTGGTGGGGATTAAGCTGTAACAATAACCATAAGGTTAGTGTCATAAATTTGGCTAGGTCTAATCTTTCTGGTACCTTGAGTCCTTCTATTGCAAACCTTGAATCTGTTTCTCACATTTATCTTGGATCTAATAATCTTTCTGGTTTTATTCCATCTAGTTGGACTAGCTTGAAATTTTTGTCTGTCCTTGATTTGAGTAATAACAATATTTCCCCACCTCTGCCAAAATTTACCAGCCCTTTGAAACTTGTTTTAAATGGGAATCCACAGCTGACCTCTGGTACTCCTGGAGCAAACCTTTCGCCAAACAACAGCACGACCCCTGCGACTTCACCCTCTTCGTCTGTACCATCTTCACAACCCAACAGTTCAAGCTCTGTCATTGTTAAACCCGGTGAGCAGTCACCAGAAAAGAAAGAATCCAAGTTTAAGTTAGCCATAGTTGTGGTTCCTATAGCAGGTTTTGCAGTTTTGGTTTGTCTTGCTGTTTCGTTGTGCGTTTATGTCCGTAAGAAGAGTAAAGATAAGCACCAAGCTCCAGCTTCTCTTGTGGTTCATCCTAGAGATCCGTCTGATACTGATAGTGTAGTCAAGATTGCAATTGCCAATCACACTAAAGGAAGTCTATCCATGATGAATGCAAGTGGTTCTGCTAGCATACACAGTGGTGAATCCCATATGATTGAAGCTGGGAATTTGCTCATAGCGGTTCAAGTACTTAGGAATGTGACTAAGAATTTTTCTCCAGAAAATGAACTTGGGCGTGGTGGATTTGGCGTGGTTTATAAGGGAGAATTAGATGACGGGACACAAATAGCTGTCAAAAGAATGGAGGCTGGGATAATTAGCAACAAAGCCTTGGATGAATTTCGATCTGAAATTGCTGTTCTTTCAAAAGTCCGACATCGGCATTTAGTATCTCTATTAGGATACTCTGTTGAAGGTAATGAAAGAATTCTGGTATATGAGTACATGCCACAAGGTGCTCTTAGTAGGCATCTTTTCCACTGGAAAAACTTCAAATTGGAGCCTCTCTCTTGGAAGAAGAGGCTTAATATTGCCCTAGATGTTGCTAGAGGGATGGAGTATTTACACACGTTGGCTCATCAGAGATTCATACACAGAGATCTCAAATCCTCAAATATATTGCTGGGTGATGATTTCCGAGCAAAAGTGTCTGACTTTGGACTCGTGAAACTTGCTCCTAATGGAGAGAGATCTGTGGTCACCAGGCTGGCCGGAACGTTTGGATATCTGGCACCTGAATATGCAGGTAACCATTTTTTTTTCGATATACTATTTGAAGTGTTAGGAAATACTGCCTATGTTCAGTCTTCGGAATAGTATATGGTTCCATATAACTGAGTAAACACAATGGGATGTCGGGTCTAATATAACTATTTGACAAGTTATTCATGCTGCCTAGGTTTGAATTTCTGTCTTTCTTCAATTAAGGACATCTCATTGAGCTCTTTTAATTATTTGCATACAAAATGTATAAACAATAATTTTGTTTCATTTTCTCAATGCACCGAAACACAAAAAAAGAGAATAAAGCAAAATGGCAGCATCAAAATCAGTACTGTTGACTGTGTTCAATGATAATATGATTTTTACAAGGGCTTACTTTATCAAAGAGAAAGAAAGCAGGTTTATATGACTAATTCTTGCTTTTATAGACACCGATAGTTTACTTAATTCTGAAGTATAGCATATTTTTGTTTGGCCTGTCTGTATGCTGTTTTCTGAACTCATATGACCTGCTGTTTTGATTCAGTTACGGGTAAAATTACCACAAAAGCAGATGTCTTTAGCTTCGGTGTTGTGCTTATGGAGTTGTTAACTGGGATGATGGCACTTGATGAGGATAGACCCGAGGAAAGCCAGTACTTGGTTGCATGGTTCTGGAATATCAAATCCACTAAAGAGAAGCTTATGGCAGCCATTGACCCAGCTCTGGATGTTAAAGAGGAGATCATTGAGAGCATCTCAATCTTAGCTGAACTTGCTGGTCACTGCACTGCAAGAGAACCAGGCCAACGGCCCGATATGGGACACGCCGTGAATGTACTAAGCCCACTTGTTGAGAAATGGAAGCCTCTTGAGGATGATCTGGAGGAATATTGTGGTATCGACTACAGTCTTCCCCTCAATCAAATGGTGAAGGGATGGCAAGAATCGGAAGGAAAAGACTTGAGTTATGTGGACCTCGAGGATAGTAAGGGTAGTATCCCTGCAAGACCAACTGGATTCGCTGAGTCCTTTACATCGGCTGATGGTAGATAAAAGGAGGTACTTCTCTGTGTAGTAGATGTAGATAGTACTTTGTAAGATTTTGATCCTTTTCCACTTTCTTTCATTTGTTTTCTTCAATGTGAATGTATTAGAAATTTAAAAGGCCATGATATATAATGTGTCGCCTTTTCCTTCTGTGAGATGTAGATATAGAATAGTGATGAAGGAGAACTATTTACCAGGTGAGCTCCTCACACAGTTACTATATATTTTCATCTTCTACTGTAGTGAGAATTTTAGAGCATTTTGTACCAAAATTTTGCATACTTTATAGATTAGAACGCTTTAATTTGCTGCTTCAGAAGTTTTGGACTGAGAAAAATACGGATGTTGAAATAGCCCTTAGTGTCGTTTGATTTGAAGAAGCTGACCATATGGCTTCTTCTGTAAGCTTAAATATGGCAAGACATTGAGATGTTAACCCTTACGATTTCCCTCATCACTGTTGCTTTGAGAAAAAGTATGATATATCTGTCAACAGTATGGAGACTATCTTGTTTTGTTCCTATTTTAATTTATATGCTAAAATTTAAAGTTAATCTGTTCTTTTTTTTTTTTTCTTTTTTAACTTTATGGGGTGGGAATGGAAAATAGGAGAGGGAATTATAAGGCGGGGAATGAACCTTACCAACAAGGTGAAAGTTCTGGTAGTTAACCAGTGAGATTGAGATTTTCTTCGTGAGTTTGGATGTATGACATCCAAGATTCTTATGATTACACACATGAAATTATTTATCCGTAAAAAGGTACAGTTGAATTTGTAATGTGGTTTATAGACAAGCGAATCGATTTAACCCAAAAATGATAAAGAAATAAGACTGAGTTAAGATTTAGCGATTGAAATTAAAGAAGACAACAATCCTGATTCCAAACTCAGCCTTTGTAAGAGCAAAAGGGTAAGTAAAGATAAAGCAACGATAAAACTGTTAAAGTGAGAGCTTGAATAGTGAAGTATGAGAGCAAAATAGTAAAATATAGCTTTTGCATGTGAAATGTTTCGCGTCCTTACTAAGGAAACAAGATCCTATGATCAAGCTCATCTATAAATGAGAATAAAAAGTGTCATTGATGAATATATAACGGCAAGCCTTAAATACAAATATTCTCTGTAACGGTAGCTCATTTAACGCTAGCAAATATTCCCTCATTGAATGTTATCCGATGGCAAATCTTAGAACTTCTACCGCCGACTACGTTCCTTTTGGAATCCATCTAGTACCGGTAACACACGTCGCATTTGGTAATAATTTTTTCCAGACTTGTCTTTTTTCCATCTTCGACTCCACGTGTCATCTTACCATTCGACCACTAGTTATCAATCAATTTTACCCCATACAGATAGTCAGCTTAGTATTACCTGGAAGTTGGTGTAGATTCCTTGCTTTACGGGAAAGTTTCTGAACAGTCTTTGTTAGTAACCCGAACACGTGTTTCCCCACGATATAGCAAATATTTTTGTCGATTTTCGATGTAAACATGACCATGATTTTTGCCGCCTATAACTTCCCCACTACTCATCATTTTTACTTCTTTACTTCCGCAACTTTCTTAAGTCTTTCTTCTTATCTGCATCTACATAGAAACCTTTAACCATCTTCAACCTTTTCAGCAAGAACTTTTTTTTACAAACCTCTTACCATCATGTCTTTATACAGTGCTTCCTTTGGTAATACCGGTCTTTTCTTTGGTGGAGGCCCGAAGAAGAACAAAGCAAAGGAGGTCGACATTGAGTCTGAAACTCCAACTGTTAGCATTATCATACCCCTTCAACTCAGCACTGCAAACGTCCTTTAAGAAAAAGCTCCTTCTGCAACTTCACAAGGCCATCGATTTTAGCCAATTCGCAGGTTTGCCTCCTCCATTCGTCCTTCTAGTATCCTAACTATGAAGGAGGACTATAACTATCCCAATATTGTAATCCTCGCCCCAGATATGGTAGAGTGGGTTACCTACTCCAAGGCGGGGTTTATGTATATCTATACATATCCATTTACCTTGGGCCCATTCTCTTTGGGTAATGAAGGTTCGACCCAATAATTTTGGAGTTTTTCCACTGATATCAGGTCTGCTTAGCACAAGTAGGTCCATCCATATGCTAGATGGTGGCATGCCTTCGACAGTTTTGCACTGAGATCGGGGAAACCCCAACTCTTGCACATATAATGAACCTTTACTCTCCCATAATTTTCCGTGGGAGAGTAATAAATTTTAGCAGGCATGGTCCCCACGCTCTCCTTGCCAGCATAGACGACAACAACGATCGTGGATGGATGAAGCAGTTCATCATTATTGTTACTAGGGACATCATCCTGGCCACATCTCCAGCCTTCCCAAGTCCTGGAACCTTTTTCGTAAGTTTCGATTTTCTGCTTCCGCTCTCCGTGAAAAGGCCATTTTTCGCTTTTGCTGATTTTCTATTTCCTTTGTTTTAGCTATCTAATGGGAACCGCCATGAGTTCATAAGCCTGGACCATGGGTTTAAAATAATTTGGACATTACAACTCTAAAATCCCGACGGTGGAAGGAGATAGCCCGCAAATATGGGTGGAAGGCTAATAACCATGGTGAGACAAACCCTTCTTTTCTTTTATTCTTGTTCAAACGCAAGGAATCTCATGGACAAGTTTCTAACTACATTTTTTTCTTGATATAGGACTTTCGAGGGGCTCTGTCATTTGCCCTGAATCTGATGCTTTAGTTGACGCCGAGAAGGCCAGGAGGGAGCTGCAAAATGCCCTTGCTTGAAGCAGAGCTCGTGGATCTACCCGAGTCTCCGTTGAAGGTCCTCCTCTCAGAGTCAATCCGAGAATAAGAAACCGAAAAGGAGATGCTCCTCCTCGGCTGGGACTCAGGAGAAGGGAGCAAAGAAAACACCATCCGAGTTGGCCGTAGCGGTCCTTGTTGATGAAGGAGAATCTAGTGATGAAGAGGCTTCCCTTCAAAGGAGATCTTCATCGGCTCAACCGGATTCTCATCTGGGGGAGCTTCAAAACCCAACAATAGAGGAAACTCAGGCACTTAGGGGTTGAGATGGACCTAGTCGAGAATGTTGATTCCCCCCCTCGTTTTTGTCTTCGGTCCAAGGAGTTCGGACCCTAGGTCTCTTATGCCCCCAACCACTGAGCAAGAAACAACCGCCCCTCCTTCTGCTATTGCTGCTTCTGCTCCAACAACTTCTCGCCCACCGACACCAGTTGTTCCATCACCACCAGCACCAACTTTATCTCCTCCACCTGCATTAGTTGATCGATAAAGGGATGATTCTCCTCCTAGGTCTTCCGACCACGGAACTTGGGGCATGATTATTCGACCCCTTCCTAAGATCCTCGATGGAGGAGAAGTGTCACTCTTCCGGTTTCGAAAGAGTGTCATATATTATCCAAGCCGGTAGAGCTTGCGAATTATCTGAAGCCGATGGCTTTGGAGAAGGATTGGAAGAAAATGGGTTCCCTTTCTGTGGAGTTCCTGATAAATAACGTCATGCACAGGTATCCTATTAGATTCCTTCTATATCTTTCTTTTTTGATATGTACACGCTGCAATGGTAACCTTAACTCTAATCTCTTCTTTCTAGGCCAACCTCTTTGTCTCTGAGGTCTAGAAAAGTTTGATCCTTGATAAACAAGGGCTTGCTTGTGAGCGGGATCAACTTTTGGCTGGGAGGAACCACATTGGCGAGCGCCTCCCGGTGCTGGAGGCAAAAGCTGCAGAGATCGGCGAGCTTGAGGCTCAGTTATAGCAGAGCAAGCAAGATAGCCTGGCCCACAACCAAGAAGCTTCCCAATTACACGAAAATCTTCAAAAAGCTAAGGCTAAGTGGGATGAACTTCACGATGTTTCCATCGTTGTTGCCGAGCGCGAGTTTGCCTTCGAGGAGCAAATCAATAACTTGAAGGCTAACTTATGCTCCAAAATCGAGAAGGCTAAGGCTGCGGAGGAGAAGAGGGCCTGAATAGAAGAGAGGCTTAAGAGGTCCATGGACCGAAACCAGCTTCATTCAACTATAAATGTTGAGCTCGACACAAGCGCCATAAACTCCGAAATAGAAGGGCTCCAGGACGAAATCAATAAAATTCAGGCAAAACTCTAAGATCAAGAGGATTCCCTTGTCTTCGAGAAGACCTATGCCATATATCATATGAAGAGGAAGACCTTGGAGGAGGCCAAAGTGGGCATCGCTAACATAGACAATTGTATTGCCCAGGCCCAAAAACTGGAGTTATCCGCTCGTGAAAATCTTCCTGCTCGGCCTGTTGCGACAGACTTCTTGAATACTGGTTCAGAGTATTCGGTAACCGAAGGGGAGACTAAAAAAGATGAAGGCCTTTACCGGTAGTGAATCTGCCTTCCTCTACCCGAGGAAACATAGATCCTTCTCTTCTTTCGGGTTCTGGTGGCAATGATGTATAATTTTATTTTTATAATTTTTAATTATTCCAAACTTTTCATCAAGTTCGGTACCTGATAATAAAATATTTTTGGCTGAAGTATTGTGCAAAAATATCCCTTTTATGTTTAGTTGATTAAAGCTTCAGGTATATTTTTTCATCTGATAGCTTTTGATTCCGGTCATAAATTCTTCCAGAATCTACCCTTTACTATGATATTTTCATAAGAAAAGGACCATATATTTATGGTGATCTTGAAGAGTACGTCTCATGTTTATTCCGGCACAAGCATTTGAAGTTTTTATAACCTTTCAAACGATAAAATTAACTCATCATTCAGAAAAAAAATAAGATAAAAAGGACTTTGTTTTATTCCCTCTATTTTTAAAATTACATAGGCATTCGTTTGCTTAAGTAAATAAAGTTGTCTATACATGTGGATAACGTGTACAACTTATTTTTACGGGGCTGATCATGCAGTCCTCGGTCCTGATGAAACATTGATCCCGGTTCTCCCGATTTTTGTGGCATTTCTGGTGGCGTATCAGACATTATTTCCCTTAATGTTCTAATGCAAAGCACGCAAATTCGAGCAGTGGAAGTCTTGTACCTAGATTGCTGCTTCACCGCTGGAAAAAACTAAAAAAGGGCATCCCGATGCAATAAGCTCCCTCTATGCGCGAGCTCTGGGGAAGAGCTGGACCACAAGGTGGAAACAACTTGTGAACTGTTAAATAATCCCTTTTTAAAAGTCTTGTCTTTTGCTGGTGACGTTTCCTTTGTAATTTGCTTTTCGTTGCTGCCTTAATAAAAACATTGGCAGAAAAATCCAACTAGGACAAAAACTGGTCGAAGGGAAAAAGAGTGCAGCACATACTTTCAGTATTGGCATGAACCATTAGCAATAAAACATTTTAAGGTGAGCCACGTTCCAATTACTGGGAAATTTGACTCCATATTGATTTTTCAACTCATATGATCCCTTACCGATGATAGCTGAAACCTGGTAAGGACCATCCCATGTTGGTCCCAACTTCTCGGCATTGACTTCCCGAGTGCTCTGGGTCACCTTCCTCAAAATCAAATCTCCTACTTTGAAATAGCGGATATTGGACCTGCAATTTTAATATCTTTTCATCATTTGCTTTTGAGCCATTATCCTTACGTATGCCAAGTCCCGGTATCCATCGAGCAAGTCCAGCTTCACCAGCAACACTTCGTGGTTTGCGTCTTCGTTTGCTCGAGAAAACCTTAAAGTCGGCTCCCCTATTTCTACCGGTATCAAAATATTAGCACCGTACACGAGTGAGAAGGGTGTTTCTCCTGTGCTCGACTTCGTTGTTATCCGATATGCCCATAGTACTCCTGGTAGCTCATTGGGCCACTTGACCTTAGCATCGTCTAACTTCTTCTTAAGGTTCTGAATAATTACCTTGTTGGTTGATTCTACTTGTCCATTAGCACTTGGGTGGTATGGTGAAGACATGATTCTTTTTTTTTTAACTCTTCCAAAAACTTTGTGGCTTTTGTACCTATGAACCGCGGACCGTTGTCACAAGTGATTTCCTTCGGTATTCCAAATTGGCTGATTATGTGGTCCCATATAAAGTCGACCACTTCACATTCACTAATCTTTTGATAAGGACCTGCTTCAACCTATTTAGTGAAGTAATCAGTTAATATTAAAGGAAATTGTACCTTTTCGGGGCTCGGTAGAAGAGGACCAACTATGTCCATCCCCCATTTCATGAACGCCATAAGGAAAACACCGAATGCAAAAGTTCTGCCAATTGGTGCACCAACTGCGCATGACGCTGACATTTTTCACATTTTTGAAGAAATGCCTTTGTGTCCTATTCCATCTGAGGCAAGTAGTAACCTGCCCTGATCAACTTGAGAGCTAACGAGTCTGTACTAGAATAATTCCCACAAACTCCTTCATAGAGTTCCCTCATCACGTAGTTCGCCTTGGAGGCCCCTAGACACTGGGCCAATGGTCCTTGGAATGACCTCTTGTATAACTATCCATCCACGAGGCAATAGAGAGCTACTTTGGTCCGCATTTCCCGAGATGCCTTTGGGTACTCGCATAATTTACAATGGCGGAGATACTCGATGAACTCGTTCCTCCAGTCCCAGACCAAGTTGGTCGAATTTATCTTGTAGTATCCATCCACGCCCAATACCAGATGTAGAAGTTGGACGACCATACCGAAATCATATCCTTTCATTTCCGTGGATGACCCCAAATTAGCCAGTAGATGTGTTGCCACATTTTCTTCCCTTGGAATGTGGATGATTGACCATTACCTAAATTGTGCAAGCAACGCCTGAACCTTGTTTTGATACTGCTTCATGCCTTCTTCCTTTGTGTCAAAAATCCCATACACTTAGTTTACTACGAGCTGGAAGTCGCACTTCACTTTGATGACCTTGTAGCATAGTCCTTTGGATTAGTTCCAGTCCTGCAACCAAAGCCTCATACTCGGCTTCATTGTTAATTAATGGAACAATTTTAATGGCCTGCCTCAAGGTTCCCCGCGGGTATGATTAGAACTATCCCGAGACGGGACCCTTTTACATTAGAAGTTCCATCCGTAAATAAGGTCCAAACTCCAGATGCCATTTCTAGCACTAGCACTTCTTTACTAGCCAAGGTCACTAATTCGGGACTGAAATAGGACACAAAGTTGGCCAAAATGTGCGACTTGATTGCTGTCTTGGGTTTGTACTCAATGTCAAATTTGCTAATTTCAACTGCCCAAACGGCCTAGCGACTCAGGCTTATGAAGGACGTTCCTTAAGGGAAAGGTTGTCACAATGGCTATCGGGTGGCATTGAAAATTAGGACTGAGCTTTCGAGAGGCAACTACGAGAGCTAATGCCAGCTTATCGAGGTGCGGAATGAGTTTCCGCTCTTGACAATATTTTACTAACGTAGTAAATAGTAAATTGCATACCTTCTTCCTTTTGGACCAAAACGACATTTATCGCTACTTCCAAGACCGTTAGATATATTAGCAACTGCTCGCTTTCCCTCGATTTTGACAGTAATGTGGGGCTAGATGGGTACTTTTTTTTGGTCTTACAATGCTTTTTAGCATTCCAAAGTCCATTCAAAATTGTTCTTCTTTTTCATAAGTGAAAAGATGTGATGGCATTTCTTTGAGGATCTTGAAATGAATCTGCTTAGAGTCGCCAACCTTCCGGTCCGCCTTTATACTTCCTTCACACTTGTCAATTGGTTCAGAATGTCCTCGATAGCTTTGATATTATCGGAATTCACCTCGATCCCTCTTTGCGAGACCAGGAACCCCTAAAACTTACCGAAAGCAACCCTGAACGCGCATTTCTCCCGGTTAAGTTTCATTTTATGCTTCTTCATAATGTTGAAAGTCTCTTGGAGGTGTTTCAAATGATCTCATGCATTAAAAGACTTGACTAACATGTCATAAATATATAGCTCCATTATTTTTCCTATTTGATCTTCAAACATTTTATTAACGAGCCTCTGATAAGTGATTTCAGCATTGTTTTAGCCCAAAAGGCATCACATTATGGCAATATATGCCAAAGTTTGTTATGAAAGAAGTTTTTTCTGATCCTCTGGATTCATCTTGATTTGATTATACCTAGAGTAAGTATTGAGGAAACTCATTAGATCGTTCCTAGCAATCACATCAATCATTTGATCATTATTTGGCACTGGGAACGAGTCTTTAAGGTACGCCTTATTGAAATATTTATAGTTTGCGCACATCCTAAATTTTTAATTCTTTTTGGGTACTACGATTATGTTGGCTAACCATTCCGTGTACCTTACCTCCCGGATTGAACCGATATTGATTTGTCAGGTTACCTCTTCTTTAATAAACTTGTTCCTGACCTCCGGTATCGGGCATTTTTTGGTCTTACCGATAGAAAGTTTGGATCCAGACTTAGCTTATGGACCGCTATATATTATGGGATACCTTTCATATTCGAGTGCGACCACACAAAGTAGTCAACGTTAGCTTTAAGAAAATTTATGAATTCTAACCCGAGCTCAGGATTTAACCTTGTTCCCAGATGAAACTTCCTTTCCAAAAACTCTTTGAACAAGGCCACTTGCTTAAGTTCTTCTATGAATGACTTGGTTGCATCCATCTCCTCTAGTACCCGAATGTATCTCAGAATCTGATAGGATTCCGATGACTCCTTGCTCTTATCATCTTCATTCGGAAAGTGAGAAGGTACTGGTTCCTGTAATTGCTATTTGTTAGATTTTTCCCCTTGCCGCTGGAAAAAATCACCACATTCATTTCCCTTGTTGGTGGACGGTCTCCTCTTATTTGCTTGATTCCCTTCGGCATAGGAAATTTCAACAACTGGTGATGTATTGAGGATAAAACTTCATCTTGTGTATCCATGACCTTTCGAGGATTACATTATAACCCATATTGCCATCCACCACTTCGAATAGAGTAGTCTTCATTACTCCTTCGGCGTGTATGGGCAGCAAAATCTCTCCTCGGATTGTTACGCTTGTCAAGTTAAAGCTGGCTAAGAGTTTCGTCATCACAATGATGTTCTCGCTTAAATTTGCTTGATTTAGAACTCTCAATTGTATTATGTTGGTTGAACTTCCTGGGTTAATCAAAACACTTTTAATTTTGAAATCTGAAACATTGAGAGAGGCTGCCAAATCATCATTATGTGGCAGAAGAAGCCCGTCAGTGCCCTACTTCGTGAAAGTGATATAATTTTCCGCCACTCTTGTTTTGAGTTAGTGATATCTTTGTTTTCTTCGCTGCTGAAAAGGTGTCATGCCCCAAAATCCGAGGAGCGCGACCGGCGCTCAACCGAGTAAACCCGACTGAGCAAGCCTATTAGGTTCCATTCTAACCAAACTAATTTATGATTAAATAGGAGATGGACTCTATTAATCAACTTTAGTAAGTATTTCATTAACTCCATTAATCAACTTTAGTAAGTATTTCATTAACAACTTTAATCACAATTATGAAAATATTACAAGTTTTATAAATCATTGTAAGACATAAATATTTCTACTTTAATTTCCAATACAAAATACCATCCACAACCTGTCTACGGAGCCTCTAAACATAATTGAAGAGTAATGTAATATGGAAATTCTGGTAACAAGGCTCCGGCTATACCTCAAATACAAATTACATGATGAAAAAATGAACAAAAGATACATGACATACCCCCGGGATAGAGTGGGGCTCACCAAATTTGCTGGAAAGAGAATACTGCTATCACTGACCCGATGTCGCTCGCTGTGGAACAACCTGTATCATAAAACGATACAGCGCCCCCGGCAAAAGGGACGTTAATGCCATTGAATAACACTAGTATGTATAACTAAACACCATGTAATTAGAAAGAAATATCAAACACGAGCAAAGAAATCATTAACACCTTGTCATTAGAAGGAATTGTCAAACAAAAATAAAGAAATCATAAAGGTACTTCAAAAGCTTTAACAATCACTACATCATCAAATCAAAGAATCATATGACTTTCACATAATTCTTATAGTTTTAGGTTGGGAACTAAATGAATCATACAATTTTTACATTATCTTTCCATAATCTTTAATTTGGGGCATTCACACTATTCATCATTTGTTTCCAATACCACCGCTATTATGAGCGGAGTCCGATCTCGACCCGATCGACTAGGTCACCTCACTCGAGGCATACATTCCAATCACAATCTCATCTTTCCTTTTCATTTTCGAAATTCATTCATAATACCACCACCTTCTTGAGCGGAGTCCGATCTCGGCCCGATCGGCTAGGCCGCTTTGCCAAGGCGTTGTTTCCTTCTTATTAATCATAATACCACCGCTTTCTTGAGCGGAGTTCGATCATGACCCGATTGGCTAGGTTTTCTCATTTGAGACATATACCTCAATCACAATTTCATTCTCAATTTTCGGAATTCAATATCAGCACAATACCACTATGTGTGCAGCATGGTGTCCGATCACGGCCCGATCGGCTAGTCCGTCTTACCAAGACATTGTTCCTTTTTCATTATTCATCTCATTTCAACCTTTATTTTACATATATCAATTCATAAGCACTTGGGGCCACAATTATCACATCATACTTGGCACTAGGCCACATTTCATAACTCAATCTCTTCTTTCCCACATTTCACATCATTTCCACATATTTCACATCAATATCAATTTCAACAACAAGCCATTTAATTCAAGATGTCAAGTACACATGAGAGGAACCATGAATCCTCGGCATATACAATATCTCAGAAATCATACACCTCAAGTTTATTGATAATGAAACTTTAAACACAACGGATTCTTCCAAATCAATAGAGGGGATACACCAACCCGCAATAAAAACACACATCAAAGGCATAAGCAAGAAATTACACCAATTATTCTTGAATTATTCTTTTCCAATCATGACAATATACAATTTCAACATCGAAGTACGTAACAACCCGTATCACATTGGATGTACTCATAAGGCAAAGCATTATCTAGAACGGCCACTTATGGCATAAATCGTGTACAAAGCCTTTAATGCACTTTATTATTGAAGTCACTTATGGAAAGCAAAGTCGAGGCTCATTTCATGATCTGTTTCATATTTTCTCATGTCATAGGCATTACCGGGTACAATCATAATTCACATTCTCGGCATATTGGCCATACTCTATTTCCCAAAGTCATTCAATTTATTTCAAACATCTTTATACATAAAGGATTTCACATAGTTTGGCATAATATATGCAGCTCCAATCTCAATTTAAGGTCTTAGCATTTCAATACATAATTCATATCTTTTGCCCCTTTCAAGTTATCAAGATAGCACGTTAATCATGTTGAGACACATCTTTCACGAATATAAGGTTACAACACCAATTCATGTAAAATAACAATCGATGCAATAATTCAACTTTAATCTTACTATATTTATACAAACATCAATGAAGATTGATTTCTAAAAGACGAGGTTTTAGCCATACATACCTCAAATTCGCCACTTAATGATACTACAGTGATCCAATACACTTTAAGCAACTTCAATCTACAATACAACATTCCGTAAGGCAAATATTAGTAATAAATTCTATAACTTATGCCATTTAGGTATACTATCAAACACCTTGTAGGTATAGATATTTACACCTCATGACTATAGTATTGGTTCATCCAACTATCACCATTAACCAATAATTCGTCCCACTATTATTCTTTAACTATTTATACTCCTAACATCACATGTGTGATCAACCATTTATACCCAACCAATACAATTCCATCAAATAATCACCTTTAAATCCCTACCATGGTCATGTATTTAAATTGAGAATTTATGGTTTCCAATCACCATACCATAAGTCGTAATACTTGATTCATACTCATAATTCCATAATAACTCCATATATGTAAGTCTAGGGTGTAGGATTACCTCTTGTAGACCAAATCTTGAAAGACAACTTTGGGGTGTTCTTGACATTTTAAAAAAATCCTATGAAATCCAATCAAAATCATGTTGTAACTAGTGATTGAGAAGTGAAATCACTATGAAAACACGCTTAAAAACTCACCTTAGGTGTGTAATTGGATGCCTTGGTCGAATTGGGGGTGTTGAGGAAGCCCTAGGCTTGAGAAATGACTCAAATTCTGTCATTTTCCATCCTTAGTGTATTTATAGGCCTGCTACTAGCGCGCCCACGCTAAGGCCACGCTAGTGAGGTAGAATATAACTCAACATGCGCGGCCACGCTATTGCCCACGCCAAGGCCGCGCTACTGACATATGTCTAGTAAAATAGTCATAACTTTCTGTATACACCTCCAAATGAGGAACGGTTTGTTGCGTTGAAGACTATACTCAAAGAGCTTAAATTTGATAGGTTTTTCATCACACAACTACTTATATAACTGGGGATATGATTATCCAAAGTGAGGTCTTGTGCGCACTCATTTACAACTTTCGTCTATTATGAAATTTTCCAACTTGGCTTAGACTTAGGCCTCTCCTTAGACCCGAATTCACTTCTAATATGACTTATACGCTTATTAACATATCCAATTAATATCCATTATATCATGAATCCTCATTTTCACACAAAGTAAAATAATTAGCCTACCTTGGCACGACGAAATCTTAAATTACTTGAAAAAAATTTTCGGGGCCTTACATAAGGTACCATTGACTTCGTTTCCTCCGAAGATCATGTTAATAGTCATTCCAGGTGACCCTTCTACTACCTTCAAAGGCTCTGAATTGTCCTGGCTTCGACTCTTGGCTCGGTCGCATAAAAACTCCCTGAGATGGCTATTCTTTAACAATATTGCCACCTCTTCGCAAAGGTGTTTGCAGTCCCCAGTTCTATGGCCGTGAGTTCCATGGTATTCACACCATAATCTGGGGTCCCTCTAGCTAGGATCTGATCGAATCGGCTTCAGGAACTGCTCTTCTTTGATATTTCTTATTACCTATGCTAACTCTACCAGACTGATGTTGTAGTTTTAGTCTGATAACCTGGGATATGTAGAGTCTTGGGACCTTAGCACCTCTTTCTCTTGCAACGACCCATTGTTCCGGCCATGGTTGGCTCTTCTGTTAGGAGTGACCCTATCAGATGTCTGAAATCCTTTGTTGCTACGCCCATCGATCGTCTCGTACGGTTGAAAACAACCTCTAGAGGACTGTCGATCCGCATAGAAATTGCTCTTAAATTTATCCTAGCTTTTGTCTCGACCCTGTCCCTTAGCCAATACCGACGATCCATGTTGATTG
The DNA here is from genome assembly GCA_026770625.1 of Nicotiana glauca. Classification (NCBI taxonomy): domain Eukaryota; kingdom Viridiplantae; phylum Streptophyta; class Magnoliopsida; order Solanales; family Solanaceae; genus Nicotiana; species Nicotiana glauca. The sequence continues at coordinate 92,854 of MU721084.1, read as the reverse complement.
TCTTCTAACATTATTTTTGACTCATAATAGTTATGGACATCTACCCATATGGTTGCCTGAAACTCGACGAGGATCTCCTTCAATTTATGGGAGGCATAAGAACTCAATGGATTTAGACCCTTTGTGAATGCCTCCGCTGCCCATCATCTGGAACCAGATCACAAATTCTTGCAGCAGTTTGGATTTACCTTGCATAATTTTGAATATTTCTGCCTTTCTGGACTGAACCTTCCTTGCTTTGGTATTGGCCACAATGAACGAGTCTGTAAGCATTTCAAAAGAATCAATTGAGTGCTCGAGTAAAAGAGAGTACCATGTTAGGGACTCCTTTGTGAGGGTTTCACCAAACGTTTTCAACAAGAACGACTCGATCTCATGTTGATCCAAATCATTTCCTTTCACATCTGCGGTGTAGGTTGTGATGTGCTACTGTGGATTCGAAGTCCCATCATACTTTGGTATTGATCACGCCCAAGTATATCCTCTAAATAGGATTCTGCGGACGTTGCAAATAAAACCCGAGTATTACGCTCAGGGTCGAATCCACAGAGAGTCAACCTAACAACTGCTACCTTTAGACCCACTCAATTCTCAAAACCAGCTTCCAAATACTTTTGAATCACTGTTGAGTTTTCTTTATAAACTAAAATTGTACAAAA
>MU721084.1:54626-80834 GCA_026770625.1 Nicotiana glauca | reverse complement strand
TCAACTTAGACCAACTCTCTGATTCACTATGCGGCAGGAATGCGGTCCGCATATCGATTATGCGGTCGCATAATGGACCGCATTTTCAACATCAACTTAGACCAACTCTCTGATTCACTATGCGGCAGGAATGCGGTCCGCATAGCTGATCTGCGACCGCATTCTGGACCGTACAAAATGACAATTTTCTGAAAAATTGATTCTTTTGATTTTTAAAGATTTAGATCACTACCAAGGGTCCGAACTTTCCTAACACATATTCGGAGTCGACACCACGAGTTACTAAGTTTTGAGACCAAAAATTATTTACGGGACCTTACAAAATATGCGGTAAAATCATCAATCGGGACGGACCAAGTCACAATCCCAGTAGAAAAAGACCCCGCGCTCATCATCAAGCGCGTGTCTCATCTCAGTACAGCACTACGATGTGCAATCCGGGTTTTCAAACCCTCAGGACATCATTTACAATCACTACTCACCTCGGACCGGCTACAACTCTAGCTCGCGATGCCTTTGCCCCTCAAATCAACCTCCGTGCGCGTCGAATCTATCCAAAATCAGAATGAATACGTCACAATATACTAAGGGAACAAAACCCAAGTGAAAACAAACGAAAAATATAAAAAATCCCGAAATTGGCAAAACCTGAGCCCCGGGCCCACTTCTCGAAACTCCGAAATTCTCATATCAACAGGTTCCTTATCTTCCCCCGAGTTCATACATATCAAAAGTTCTCAAATCCGACCTCAAATGGTCTCTCAAATCCCAATTCAAAGTTCAAACTCTCAAGTCCTAGTTCTTCCATTTTTAGCTTAGGTTCCATGAATTTCTAGGTTAATTTCACAATATAATCACGTTTTTGGTTCATAAAACTTACCTCCAATCAATTCTCCTTGAATCCCTCTTCAATTCCCCTCAAAGAGCTCTCAAAATACTCAGGTATGGTGGAAAAATGCCTAAGAATTGCGGATGAAAATGTTTATAAACTCACTGCTAATTCCTTCATCGCGAACGTGACCAACGTCACACGATCGCGAAGCACTAAATTCCAAGGTTCCAAATTTACACTATGCGAACGCGATACCCACACTGCGATCGCGATGCTTATATTCCCAGACCTATGCGAACGCAGACTAACCTACGCGAACGCAGAGAGCAAATCCACTGGACTCCCAAATCCTTATACGCGAACGCGAAGATTCCCTTGCGAACGCGAAGCTTCCACTTCGAAGACTATGCGAACGCGAAGAGCAAACTCAAGTAAACACAAAATCCCTCTACGCGATCACGACTCGACCTACGCGATCGCGAAGGCCAAAAATCATATGCAACTGCTACTCAAATTCTGCAACTTCTTAACATAGAAATTGGTCCGATTGACCATCCGAAACTCACCCGAGGTCCCCGGGACCTCAACCAAAAGCACCAACACATCCTAAAACTTCAAAAAAACTTGTTTCAATCATCAAAACACCTCAAACAACACCAAAACCATCAATTCACATCGAATTCAAGCCTAAGTTTTCTAAAAACTTCCGAAATACGATTTCAATAAAAAACCCAACCAAACCACGTCCAAATGACCTGAAATTTTTCACACACATCCCAAATCACATAATGAAGCTACAAAAACTCTCGGAATTCCATTCCAACCCCGGATCAAAATCTCACCTATTAACCGAAAATCGTCAAAATACTAACTTCGCCAATTTAGGCCTAATTCTACACCGGACCTCCAAAACCAATTCCGATCACGCTCCTAAGCCATAAATTACCTCCCGAAGCTAACCGAACCATTGGAACTCACATCTGAGCCCTCTAACTCATAAGTCAACATTCAGTTGACTTTTCCAACTTAAACTTTCTTAAAAGAGACTAAGTGTCTCATTTCTTACCAAATCCCTACCAAACGCAAAACAATCAACTTGACCACATAAAACACAGATAACGAAGCATAACAAAGTATAAAAGGGGGAAATGGAGCGATAACTCACGAGACGACCGACCGGGTCATCACATCCTCCCCAAACAAGTGAGGATATCTGCTCCGCATCTCCCACTCGTTCTCCCAGGTAGCCTCCTCCACGGGCCGACCTCTCTACTGCACCTTCACTGAAGCTATATCCTTTGTCCTCAACTTCCGAACCCGACAACCTAAAATGGCTACTGGTTCCACATCATAGGTCAAATCATCATCGAACTGAACTGTGCTGAAGTCCAAGGCATGAGATGGATCTCCAATATACTTTCGGAGCATAGAAACATGAAATACCGGATGCATTCTAGACAAGATGGGTGGCAAAGCAAGCATATAAGCCACCTCCCCAATCATCCGAAGTACCTCAAAAGGCCCAATGAACCTCGAACTCAACTTCCCTTTCTTCCCAAATCTCATAACACCCTTCATGGGAAAAAACATCAGCAAGACCTTCTCACCAACCATGTAGAACCTTCCGGTCTGCGTAACTCTTCTGACGCGACTGCGCTGTACGAAAGCCTCTTCTAAATTACCTTCACTTTCTCTAAGGAACCCTGAATCAAATCCTCCCTTAATAGCCTAGCCTCACCGGGCTCGAACCAACCGACTGGAGATATACACCGTCTCCTATACAAAGCCTCATACAGAGCCATCTAAATACTCGATTGGTAGCTGTTGTTGTAAGCAAACTCTACAAGCGGTAGAAACTCATCCCATGAACCTCCAAAATCAATAACACAAGCGCGCAACATGCCATCCAATATCTGAATAGTACACTCGGACTGTCCGTCCGTCTGAGGATGAAATACTGCGCTCAACTCTACTTGAGTACCCAACTCTCTCTGCATGGCTCTCTAAAACTGTGTAGTAAACTGAGTACCTCTATCTGAGATGATGGAAACCGGAACACCATGCAACTAAACGATCTCCCGGATATAGATCCCTTCCAACCGCTCTAAAGAATAGGTAATACACACATGAATGAAGTGCGCGGGCTTGGTCAGCCGATCCACAATCACCCAAATAGCATCAAACTTCTTCAAAGTCCGTGGAAGTCTAACAACAAAGTCCGTAGTTATCCTCTCCCACTTCCATTCGGGAATAACCATCTGCTGAAGCAAGCCACCCGGTCTCTGATGCTCATATTTCACCTGCTGATAATTGAGACACCGAGCTACAAATCCCACAATATCTTTCTTCATTCTTCTCCACCAACAGTGCTTCCTAAAATCCTGATACATCTTTACGGCACCCGGATGAATAGAATACCACGAGCTATGGGCCTCCTCCAGAATCAACTCTCTAAGCCCATCCACATTGGGCACACAGATCCAGTCCTGCATCCTCAACACACCATCATCACCGACGGTCACATATCTGGTATCATCATGCTAAACTCTATCCTTTAGGACAAGCAAATGCGGATTATCATACTGGCACTCTCTGATGCAATTATACAAGGAAGACCTAGAAACCACACAAGCTAACACCGGACTGGGATCCAAAATATCTAATCTCACAAACCGATTGGCCAAGGCCTGAACATCAACTGCAAGGGGTCTCTCCCCAATTGGAATATGCGCCAAACGCCCTATACTCATTGCTTTTTGGCTCAAAGCATCGACCACTACATTGTCCTTTCCCCGATGGTATAGAATAGTAATATTATAATCCTTAAGCAACTCTAGCCATCTCCGCTGCCTCAAGTTAAGATCCTTCTGCTTGAACAAATGCTGAAGACTACGATGGTCAGTGAACACCTCACAAGATGCACCATACAAGTAGTGCCTCCAAATCTTCAATACAAGAACTATGGCAGTCAACTCCAAATCATGAACATGGTACTTCTTTTCATGGGCTTCAACTGATGAGAAACATAAGAAATAACTTTACCCTCATGCATCAACACATAACCAATCCTAACTCTCGAAGCATCACAATATATAGTGTATGAACCTGAAGCTGATGGAAAAACCAACACTGGAGCTGTGGTCAAAGCTGTCTTGAGCTTCTGAAAGCGCTCCTTGCACTCGTCCGACCATACAAATGGAGCACCCTTCTGAGTCAACTTGGTCAAGGGTGATGCAATGGATGAGAATCCCTGAACAAACCGGCAATAATAGCCTGCCAACCCAAGAAAGCTACGAATCTCTGTGGCTGAGGATGGTCTAGGCCAACTCTGAACCACCTCTATCTTCTTCGGATCAACATGAATACCCTCGCTGGACACCACGTGCCCCAAGAAAGCCACTGAACCGAGCCAAAACTCACACTTAGAGAACTTTGCATAAAGCTTCTCCTCCCTCAATATCTGCAATACAACTCGTAAATGCTCTGCGTGCTCCTCCTGACTATGCGAGTACACCAGAATATCATCAATGAATACAATAATGAACAAATCCAGATAAGGCCGAAATACACTGTTCATCAAATGCATAAATGTTGTTGGGGCATTGGTCAGCCCAAAAGATATAACAAGAGACTCATAATGAACATATCTAGTACTGAAGCAGTTTTAAGAATATCTGAATCCCTGATCTTCAACTGATGATAGCCCGAACGGAGATCAATCTTGGAGAACACCCTCGCACTCTGAGGCTGGTCAAATAAATCATCAATACGGGGCATGGGATATTTGTTCTTAATTGTTACCTTGTTCAATTGCCTATAATCAATGCACATTCTCATTGTGCCATACTTTTTCTTCACAAACAGAACCGACGCACCCCATGGTGACACACTAGGCCGAATGAATCCCTTATCTAGGAGTTTTTGAAGCTGCTCCTTCAATTCTTTCAACTCTGCTGGTTCCATACGATACGATAGAATGAAAATGGGCTAAGTGCCCAGCACCAGGTCAATACCAAAATCAATATCCTTGTTCGGTGGCATGCCCAGCAGGTCTGCAGGAAACACATCGGGAAAATCCCTCACTATTGGAACAAAATCAATGCTAAGAGTCTCAGCTCCAATATCCCACACAAAAGCTAGATATGAAAGACAACCTTTCCCAACCATACGCTGGGCCTTCAAGAAAGAGATCACTCTACTAGGAACATAATCAGTCACACCACGCCACTCGATCCGCGGTACACCCGACATGGCAAAAGTGACTGTCTTAGCATGACATTCTAGAATAACATGACATGGAGATAACCAATCCATGCCCAAAATGACATTGAAATCCACCATGCTCAATAGCAACAGATCAAATCGAGTCTCCAAACCCTGAATAGTTACTACACATGACCGGTACATATAGTCTACAACAATAGTATCGCCTACTAGGATAGATACATGAACAGGTAAAACAAGAAACTCCTGGGCATACCCAAATAATGAGCAAAATATGAGGACACATAAGAATAGGTGGAACCGGGATCAAATAATAAAGAGGCATATATGTGGCAGACAAAAACAGTACCTGTAATGACAGCATCTGAAGCAATAGAATCTGTCCTGCCTGGAATAGCATAGAAACGAGCCTGGCCACCGCCCGATCAACCTCCCCCTCTAGGGCGACCCCTGACTGCCTGACCTCCATTCCTAGATGGCTGGGCGGGTGGCGAAGTAACTAGAGTAGAAGTCGAGGGCTGACCCCTCTGTTGAGATGAACTAGCAACACGGCGAGGACAATGCCTCCACACATGACCAAAATCGCCACACTCAAAATAACTCCCAGGTGCTGGAGAAGGGGACTGAAGGTAACCCCTCGCACCGGAGTGACCATTTGATGCGCTCGACATACAAGAACCCTGAGCTAATGGGGCACGAGATGAACTCTGGGCTGGAAGGGCACTGAGTAAAGGCAGACCTTGCTGAGAACCATGATAACCACGACCTGAAGATGCCCCGTGATACTCTGTACGGGCCGATTGAGCAGGCCTGAAAGAACGACCTCTACCATGCTGGAACTAGCCCCTCGAAGGAGCACCACTGTAACTTCTAGAACCTCGAGGCCTCTTGGCCTCCCTCTCCTCTCTATCCTGACGACGAACTGTCTCGATCTCATGAGTGATATCAACCATCTCCTCAAATGTAGCACCGAGTACTCTCTTTAGTCATAAGAATACGGAGATGGTAGTTAAGGGCATCAACAAATATCCTGATCCTCTTACGATCTGTCAGAACCATCCAGATGGCATGACGAGCCAACTCAAAATACCTTGCCTCATACTGTGACACAAATATATCTGCCTGCTTCAGCCACTCAAACTGCCTACGCAACTCCTCTCTGCGGGACAGCGGTACATACTTCTCCGTACCATCTGCCAGACTCTACTGAACCTGTTCATGACTCGTGAGACCTATGTAACCTAGGTTCTGATACCAACTTGTCACGACCCAATTTCTGAACCCCGGTAGTGATGGTGCCTTTCGTGAAGAAAAGACCAGCCATATCGAAACAAAACACCTCTTTTTAAATAATTAATTATCATAAACAATTATAAAATATGATTAAAATAACCATAATTGTGGAAACAACGGTAATAACAAGGGAAACCATCCCGACACAGCCCAACCAGGGTGTCACAAGTCATGAGCTACTACTGATTCTACTAAGTATGAAAACCAGTACAACAGTCTGAAGAAACATAGATAATACAGGATAAGGGAGGCACTGGGGCTGCGGACGCCAACATCTACCTCGTAATCTCCGAATCACTGCCTGGTCTAGGAGGATCAACACTCAGGAGCGGACTCTGCGATGCCTGAATCTGCACACATGGTGCAGAGAGTAATGTGAGTACTCCGACCCAGTGAGTAATAATTATAAATAATGGCTGAAAGCATGAAAACACGTAAAGGTAGAAAGCAATTCTATATCAAGCAACAAAATCACTTAAAGTAGTAAAACAGTGAAGAATCAAATGAAATCCCTTTACGTAAAATAGGTAATTTAACAGGTAAATAACAAGTAGAAATCCGCCCCTCAGGCTCAGTATCAATCTCTCAGAACAGTATCAGCCCCTCGGGGTCACTCTCAGTACAATATCAGCCCCTCGAGCTCACTCTCAGATCATATGGGTACCCGCACTCACTATGGGTGTACAGACTCCAGAGGGGCCCCTTACGGCCCAAGCGGTATATAAAGCCACCTCATGGCATCATCACTCGGCACTTGGCCTCACATCACTTAGCACTCAGCCTCACATCACTCAAGCCACCTCGTGGAATATAAAGTATCTCAGGCCCTCGTCCTCATATCACTCAGCATATCCCCACATATGGCCCTCGGCCTCGCTCAGTCCGAAAATCATCACAAGCCCCTCGGGCATTTGTAAAACAGTAGTCCTCAGCCCAAAACATCATTTAGAAATATCATTTAAATTTCAAATCTGAGTAAAAATGGCTGAGTTTGTAAAACAATAGATATCAACAGGACTGTGTTCAATTATAAGTCAAAACAGTGAGGAACCATTGATAAAAACTCCTCGAAGGTTTCCAATAATTGGCACGAAGCCCAAATATGGAAATCAACCCAAATCACGATGAAGCAAATAATTCTCAGTCAAATACAAGTAAAATCATCAATCCGGACGGACTAAGTCACAATCCCCAGTAGAAAATGACCCTGCGCTCATCATCAAGCACGTGTCTCATCTCAATACAGCACTATGATGTGCAATCCGGGGTTTCAAACCCTCAGGACATCATTTACAATCACCACTCACCTCGAACCGGCTACAACTCTAGCTCGCGACGCCTTTATCCCTCGAATCAGCTTCCACGCGTGTCGAATCTATCCAAAATCAGAATGAATACGTCACAATATGCTAAGGGAACAAGACCTAAGCAAAAACAATCAAAAAATATCAAAAATCCCGAAATTGCCAAAACCCGAGCCCCGGGCCCACTTCTCGAAACTCAGAAATTCTCATATCAATGGGTTCCTTATCTTCTCCCGAGTTCATACGTATCAAAAGTTCTTAAATCCGACCTCAAATGGACCCTTAAATACCAATTTAAAGTTCAAAATCCCAAGCCCTAGTTCTTCCGTTTTTAGCTTAGGTTCCATGAGTTTCTAGGTTAATTTCACAATAGAATCACGTTTTCGGTTCATAGAACTTACCTCTAATAAATTCTCCTTGAATCCCTCTTCAATTCCCCTCAAAGAGCTCTCAAAATACTTAGCTATGGTGGAAAAATGCCTAAGAATCGTGGATGAAAATGTTTATAAACTCACTGCCCAGTTCTGTAATGCCTTCATCGCGATCACGACCAACGTCCCGCGATCACGAAACACTAAATTCCAAGGTTCCAAATTTACACTATGCGAACGCGATACCCACATTGCGATCGCGATGCTTATATTCCCAGGCCTATGCGAACACGGACCAACCTACACGAACGCGGAGGGAAAATCCACTGGACCCCCAAATCCTTATACGCGAACGCGAACATTACCCTGCGAACGTGAAGCTTCCACTTCCAGGACTATGTGAACGCGAGACCTTAGCTACGAATGCGAAGAGGAAACTCAGGACAACACAAAATCCCTCTACGCGATCGCGACTCGACCTATGCGATCGCGAAGGCCAAAAATCATCTGCAACTGCTGCTCAAATTCTACAACTTCTTAACATAGAAATTGGTCTGATTGACCATCCAAAACTCACCCGAAGCCCCCAGGACCTCAACCAAAAGCATCAACACATCCTAAAACCTCATTCAAACTTGTTCCAATCATCAAAACACCTCAAAAAACACCAAAACCATCAATTCACATCGAATTCAAGCCTAAGTTTTCTAAAAACTTCCAGAAAACACTTTCGATCAAAAACCCGACCAAACGACGTCCAAATAACCTGAAATTTTGCACACACATCCCAAATCACATAACGAAGCTACATCAACTCTCGAAATTACATTCCGACTCTCGGATCAAAATCTCACCTATCAACCGGAAATCGCCAAAATACTAACTTCGCCAATTCAAGCCTAATTCTACACTGGACATCCAAAACCAATTTCGATCACACTCCTAAGCCATAAATCACCTCCCAAAGCTAACCGAACCATCATAATTCACATCCGAGCCCTCTAACTCATAAGTCAACATCCGGTTGACTTTTCCAACTTAAACTTTCTTAAAAGAGACTAAGTATCTCATTTCTTACCAAATTTCCACTGAACGCAAACCAATCAACTCGACCACATAAAACACAAAAAATGAAGCATAACAAAGTAGAAATGAGTGAAGCAGAGCGGTAGCTCACGAGATGACTTGCTGGGTCATCACATCTGATTTCCATTCGTATTCTAAATTGGATTCAATTTTTATTCCTATTTAAAGTTGGTTTTGGATTTAAGAGAAGCACCACCCTTGGAGAATTGTTCTATGTCTATTGGTACAAGTCTCTAAAAGAATTAAATGCATACGAGTGGTTTTTGACAGAGTTTTAGAGAGATGAGAAAAGAAGCAATGTTTGTTTTGCTATAAATTTTATTCCGACCAGTCAAGTTTAAATCACTTTTTTAGATTCCTTTGTTGGATCGGGCTAAAATTTGACTGAGTGTTAATAGCATCTTGGTCTTTGACTTGAATAATGTAGATTGGATTTAGAGGCCGTTAGCATCCTATTTCAAGCCCCGAACAACAGCCCTTTTTTGTAACTTCTCTTTCTTCAATTAATTTCTTGTTGCTATTGTTGTTTCGTATTTGACACATGTTGCGTAGCCAATTTATTATTGTTTCGTGTTTGACACTTGTTGTGTAGCCAATTTGGAGAACTTTTATAACCCTCTTATTATTACAGTGAAGTTTTTTTAATCTTTGTGATACCGTGGTTTTTACCTTCGATTTGAAGAGGCTTTCACATTAAAATTTGAAGTTTTTTATCTTCTTTATTTTCGGATTTGCCTCTTCCTCGTCACAACAGTGGTATCATAGCCTTTGTTATTTATCTAGATTTTTACAGAATGGAGATAAATATGAGCAAGATGGTATGTTAAATGGGAGCAATTATAATTTTTGGAGAAGCAAGATGTAAGATTTGTTGTTCGTGAAGAAGATGCATCTACCAGTTTTTGCCGCTCATAAACCCAAGACTATATCTGATGAAGATTAGAATTTCGAGCACCAATAAATATGTGGATATATACGGCAATGGGTTAAAAATAATGTTCGCAACCATATTGTGAATGAGACACATGTGAGATAATTGTGGGAAAAGCTAAAGAATTTTTATGCTTCAAAAATTGTGAACAACAAGTTGTTCCTATTAAAGCAATTGATGACCTTTAAATACAAGGAGGGTAGTCCTATCCTTGATCATATAAATGATTTCTAAGGCATCGTTGATCATCTTTCTAGAATGAGAGTTAATTTTGATGATGAGATACAAAGACTTTGGCTTTTTAATACTCTGCCAAATTCTTGGGAAACTCTTCGTATTTCTTTGACAAATTCAGCTCCTAGTAGTAAGGTGGCCATGGAATATGCCAAGAGAGTTGTGTTGAACGAGGAAGTAAGGAGAAAATCTCAAGGTTCTTCGATACATGCAGATGTTTTGGTTACAGAAGACCAGGGGAGAGATAAAACAAGAGGTTCGAGGAGCAGAGGCAAAAACAAAAGTAAGTCAAGGTTCAAATATCATAATATTATATGCAACCACTATGGCAAGAAAAGGGCATATTAAAAGGTTCTTCCATAAGTTGAAGCAAGACATTAGAGAAGGAAAGAAAGTTGAAAATAACGAGAACAATGTTCCTACTATTGTTCGAGATGACCTTATTTTTTGCTTATTATGAAAGTATCATCAATTTAGTATCCCATGAGATGAGCTGGATTGTAGATTCTAGAGCTACCTCACATGTCACACCAAGAATAAACTTTTCTCATCTTATGCTCGTGTTGATTCTGGAGTGTTAAAGATGGGCAATGCCAATGAAGTTAAGGTGTTTGGTATTGGCGCGATTTGTTTGGATACTAATAATGGTTTAATGCTAGTTATTCAAATGTCAAAAATGCTCCAAGCTTTCCTTTCAATTTGATCTCCGCAGAAAGATTAGACGAAGAAGGTTACCAGAATTCCTTCTTTAATGGAAAATGAAAGCTCACCAAGGGATCATTAGCATTAGTTCGGGTAGTTAAGTCTTCTCATTTATATGTAATATAATACAGGGCTCTATTATTAGTAACTCAATAAATCTGGTGGAAAGTGATACTTTATCAGAACTGTGGTACAAAAGATTGATTCATCTGAGTGAGAGGGGAATTACGTACAAGCAAAGCTGAAAAGATGTATTCGTTGTTTTTTTAAAGCAAACATAACCCTAGGCATGATGCCTAGTGGCTACTATATATATATATAAATAAAGCATCCCAAACTAGGGTCCAAAACATACAAGATGTCCAAAAATTGTAAAACAAGTCTATAGCTACTGAATAATAGACACCTAATGTAGCTAACTATTACATCATGATAATCTGAATGCTTCCTCCTCCTGTGGTTATGATTGAATCTTAATCCCATATCTGATACCAAGAATCACCTATCAAGCTCTCACCAGGCGACAGGGTATGTAAGGGACGAGCAAATGAGACTTCAACCATCAAAATCACAGAAATGGAGCAAACAATACTTTCCAAGCATGAGTATGATCAACTATAGAGCTGAACCTTAAGTTGAATATTGCACTCTCATCCTCATAATGAGTGTGGAAACACATTAATACCACTAAGTAATGAAAGCACAATACCAACTTCAACCAAGCAATTGCACTTTGTGACATCCAAAACATGAATACCATGCTGAAATCAAGCGACCAGCAGTATCCTATTCTCATGTACTTGCAGCTTTGAACCTCTATATAGATCATATACCTTGAGCCACTTCTTACCTCAAATGATGAATTCCTAATTGTACAGTATGCATAAAACATGAAAGAGCCTCGATTGTAATGTGTAGCTGTGCCTATCACAATTCTGTAATGAATCAAATGACCCTCAGATTGAGCATGAAGCCATGCTGATACCACTGAGTAGTCGTCCAACCTTTTGCAGAATATAGGTAGGTTCAGATGTGGCATTTCATATAGAAGCTGATACATTAATCTGGAGCTTTTCTTTTAGATGTTCGAATCCTAAGATTTAGCATCTGTGCTTTATCAAGATTGATCAAATCTTTTACTCTAGATGGAAGCTCATGAAATGAGTGAAAAGTGATGGTACCTGCAAAAGAAAAGACATGGTTAGCTAAAAAATCCACCACTGAATTGCCCTCTCTAAGGACATGCTGAAAGAGCACGTTGAATGTACTCTTTATATCATTAATCTTCTGCACTTCAACCCCTATACACCATGGACTCTCCCACTCCTCATCAATGATCTTCTTTATCACCAAAGAATCTGTCTCCAGTATCAAAGGATGTAATTTCCTTTCCACACAAAATAACAGCCCTTCCATAATTGCCTTTGCTTCTGCTACTATGTTTGTTGTCATCCCTATCTCCTTTGCCTTAGCATAAACTAGTTCTCCTTCATGATCTCTCACATAGAATACATAAGAACTAGAACCAGGATTGCCCTTCGATGCTCCATCAGTATTACACTTGTACCATCCTACAAATGGAAAATGCCATGTTACCCTCTTAGTGACTACAACTGGTTTATAACTCTCAAAAAATCTGATCATGTGAGGCCATAACTGAGGAATATTAGCCAACCAAGGATATCTAACTTTGGCTAGATAATATAAGATTTTTTTCACTTCATGGATCACCCTACTGCAGGATACAACTCCACCATGTTTTATTGTATTTCTTCTCTTCCAAAGTTCCCATAATATCACAGCTGGAGCAGCCTGATACAGTGGCTTAAGTTTAGGACAAAATTTAGCACTCCACTATCCTCTTACCACCTGATGCACTTGAATCAAATTTATTCCCAATCCTGCAGCTTCTAAGAATGTTCTCCACACCTTCATTGCAGTATCACTTGTTAAGAACAAATGCCGAAAGGATTCTTCCTTTGGTGAACTACAACACCAGCATCTTGACACTACCATCTGTCCCCCTCTCCTCCAATTATCATCAGTTAGAACCTTTCCCCTCCAAACTCTCCACAAGAAGAAGGAAATTTTGAAGGGTAAACCTTTAGTCCATATCTTAACATACTCAGGATTGACTTGTTCTCTATGTCTCAAGATTCTCCAAGCACTACTCACAGTAAATCTTCCTGATGTAGTGGGCATCCATATTGGCTTGTCCCAGCATCCCTTATCTTCTGCATAGTGAATTTCCTCTTTAATATGGTCAGCAATATCTGGTGGAAAAGTGTGGTCCAGAAGCTGATCATTCCAGTGATCCTCCTCTCTCAGTTCAGCCACGTCTTGCAGTTCTTCATTGATGTGGAAGTCTGGAGGTATAGCACGGTATAGAGCTCCCAAGCCTGTCCAGTTTTCATGCCATACATTAGTCGATCCTCGATGCATCTCCCACAGAATCTCATGCTCAATCTCCTCTCTTGCCTCTAACATTTTCCTCCATACATGTGAACCTTGTCTAACTTGAACTACTATTGGCAATTCCTTATTACAATATTTGTTCCACATAAAGTTAGCCCACAGATTCTTGGAAGTTCTGAACCTCCACCACAGCTTTGCAAATAATTCTTTAGAAACATCAATCAAAGATCTAAAACCTACACCTCCCTCTTCCTTAGGAAGACATAAGTTCTGCCACTTTGCCCAATGCCTACTCCTCCCTTCATCCTTATTACTCCAGAAAAACCTTGCAAAGGTTTTATGAAGATGCTGCAATACATTATCTGGTGGATCCAAAACTGATAGTATATGAGTAGGCATACTTTGCAGGACACTGGATATCAATGTTGCCTTTCCTCCATATGATAATAGCTTCCCTTTCCAAGAGTGTAATCTTGCTTTGACTTTTTGGACCAGATCATTATAGTACTTCTTTCTCCTCCTTGTGTAGAAAATTGGACATCCAAGATATGTGAATGGGAAGGTTCCTTTTGAGAAACCTGTAATATTAGCCACTGCATTAGACATATTTCCTGCTGCTTTGACATGCATATAGTATGAGCTTTTTGACTTGTTAATCATCTATCCAGAGGTATGTTCATATCTTGTCAACACTTCTACAATCTTCTGCAACGAGTAGGGATCAGCAGATGCAAAGATAATTGTGTCATCGGCATATGCAAGATGATTCAAAGGATCAGACCACTTTGGCATCCCATAACCCCTAAACTGTTTGTCTTCAAATAGCTTGTTCAAAGATCTTGCTAAAACTTCTGTTGACAATATAAATAATGCTAGAGACAAAGGGTCCCCTTACTTCACACCCCTTGAAGAATGAAAGAAACCTACAGCCTGAACATTTACAAACACTGAGTACCAGTTGTTTGATATAAGATTCCACACCATATTAATGAAGCCTTCTACAAATTCCATTCTCCTTAACACATGCATCAGATAATTCCATGATACTCTATCATATGCCTTAGCCATGTCTAACTTTATAACAACATTAGCAGGCTTCCCTCTCAATCTTATATCTGTCACAATCTCTTGAGTTAACAAGATATTATCAAAAATACTTCTCCCCTTGACAAAACCTGATTGATTTGAGAAATCAAGTCTGGTAAAATCTTCTCCAGTCTATCATGCACAACTATTGAGAACACCTTATTAATGAAATTACTTAGACTAATTGGTCTAAGATCAGAGAATCTTTGCACTCTAGGTTTTTTAGGCAGCAACACAAGGTTAGTATGTGTTATTGATTTAGGCAAAGGAGCACCATCGAAGAATAAACTCAGTAGCTCATATATGTCATGCCCTACTATGTCCCAACATGTCTGAAAGAACAGACCTGAAAATCCATCTGGACCACTTTCACTCTCACTACTCAATGCAAACACTGCTGCTTTCACCTCTTCCCTTGTTGGCAATCTACACAACTCCATATTCTGCTCCCTTGAAACCATTTGTGGCACATTATTCAACAGATCAAAGCTTGTAGGGTCATCCTCCTTTGTGAACTGCTTCTGAAAGAAATCGACTGCAGTATTAGACATTACCTCCTGAGATTCAAGCCAGTCTCCATCACTATTCTGGATCCTTTTTAGCTGCAATTTCTGTCTTTTTCCATTTACATGATTATGGAAAAATCTTGTGTTTGTATCACCTTCTTCAAACCAAGTCATGCCTGCCTTTTGTTTCCAATATTGCTCTTCTATGCTCAAATATTTCTTCAACTCAGCCTGGGCTTGTTGAAGTACAATTCTGTTCTCAATAGATGGATCTTCTTCAAACAACATCTTCTTAATCCTCATCACATCTTCTCTGATAGCTAGCTGCTTAAAAATATCCCCATAGGTTAATTTGCTCCATTTGGATAAAGCAATCTTAACCCTCTTCAATTTCTGCTTAAACATCAAAAAAGGATCTCCCATAAAATCTATAATCCAGTTTTGCTTGACCACCTCTAAAAAGGCTTCATGTTTTGTCCAGAAGTTCAAAAACTTGAAAGGCTTCACAAACTTCATCGCTTCTTCCCCACAGCTCATCAATAATGGGGCATGATCTGATCCAGTCCTAATCAAATGCTCCACCTCAATATTAGGAAATAGATTTTGAAAAGGTATGTTCACCAGAATCCTATCAAGTCTTTTAAATATACACTCTTCATTTGGCATCCCATTCCACCATGTGAATGGACTTCCTTTGTAACCAAGATCAAACAATCCACATGAGTTCACATAAAAGGCAAAATCTTCATATTCTGAAGGATACATTGGCAGGCCTCCAATATTCTCTTCCTCTCCCATCACTACATTAAATCACCCCCACTAACCAAGGCAATTCCATGTCACTGGCCAAATAATACAAATTGTCCCATAACTTCAGTCTCTCCAAAGCACAACATTTAGCATAAATAAATGTCATCATAATGTGCTTACCAAGATCATGATGAAATACTCTGATTGTTATTTGTTGGTCAGTGTCTATAAACAAATCCCATTGTACCACAACATCAAAGAACAACCAATTTTTTCCATTCACATTTGATATTGCAACTTCCATACCTAGCCTTCTTCTATATTTTTGAATAAACTTCTGTTTTTGCTTTGGTTCCATAAGTGAAACAATAAAGAAACCATGCTCCTTATGCATATTAATAACTCTTTGAAAGGCCTGTTGTGTCTTTACAGACCTTATGTTCCATATAAGGTTTTTGATTATCATCTTGAAAAATTAGAAGCTGCCCTCCTAGGCAGTATTCTTGTAGGTTGCACTAGTTCTTTATGTTGATTTTTCTTCCCTTTCCTTCCACTTGAAATTGCTGATTTTGGAGACAAGTCCCCATCCCTTGCAACTGCCTTAAAGTTTTCAACAGTCGATTCATCATCCTCTTCTCCCTCATATTGTACTTGTTGATCAATCAAATTCTTCCGTATCTCGTCTGGAAACTCCTTGTGTGTAATAATATCATAAAGTACCTAGTTTGGAGTCCTCAATGGCACATTGATTTGGATCTGCATTGGTGATCCAGTCCCTGATGCACATGCCACTGGCAGTGGTTCCAACTCCCTTATTTCCTTTGTATCAAGGTCTTGTTCAGCTGGTTCATAAGGGATTATAGCTGCTCCACTTTGCCCTTTATTCCTTTCCATGTTCTCCAAATTATCCTGCATCAATTTGAATTGAAGTGCATACATAGATCCTAGGTTAGGAGTTATAATAGCAATACAGTCAGAAGTTACTGTTCCATTGGGATCAGACACCTTCTCACGATCAAATCTTTGATCCTGACTCACTATATTCTTCCTAACCTCAGTATGAACGTTGTCATCAAGTCCCTTATCCAAAGCATACACTGGAACCCCATCCACAAAAGCCAAAATCTCCCCAGTTTTACTAGGGTTTACTGTTAAATTGGACTTCTCGTTTGATTTTGATCTTTGAGCTGATCCACGTTGATTCCCAGCTTCCTTGAGATCTCCTGCATCATCTCCATTCATTTTCCCCAATTCTGACTCCATAGAACTCAAGTTACAGTCAACCCTAGTTTGAAAATTCCTAGGGTTTACTGTACTTGCTACTATTTTGGAACTTGTTTGATCATTATTGCTGCTCTTTTCTTCTTTATTTTATTTTGCCTTTCTTGCATCATTTTGATCCTCCATAGACTCAACCTCTTCTCTATATGACACCTTAGAAGAATTAACCTCATTACCCTCCTCGTTTTGCCCAGAATCACCATATAATTGTGATGGCACTTCTTGGCACGAATGGTTAGTGGTGACATTCAGATGTCTAAGCTCCTCTTTGCTGGTTCCAAATCTCCTATGCACCCACTCAATAGTCGACTCTCTATTGATCCCTTCCTCCAAGTGTTGATCTTTATATTCAGCAGAATCAATTGTAGTCCCTTCTTGAACACCTGACGAATGAATCCTACTAGGAGTAGGATTAGAAGATTTTTCCAACACTCTTTCAATTGCCTCCTTCTTCATACTCTTTAAATCAAGATCAGCTGTCCCAATCCCATTAACAGTAGGATTAGTAGCCAGATTCTTTTCTCTAACTTCCCTTGCATTCTCCATTATACCCTTGGATTGCCTTTCAACTTGTTCCATCTTCTTGCCATTACTGTGATCTTCACCTTTGCCTTTTGTAATTTGTAAAGGAGAAACCTGCACTTCCTCTACTTCTAAAGCATTAAATTTGTTTCTAGTTGTCACTTCATCAACCTTGTTCTTCCCTTTCCCTTTGTCCACATCTTTTCTAGTTTTGTCTTCAATAATGTATCCCCTCTTGTCTCTTTGGTACTTATTCTTCCTTTCTTGCATCCATTTTTGCTTTGCTTGATTAGTAGTAGGTTTCCCAACTACCCTTCCACTTGATAACACCTTAGTTGCATTAGCAGCAGTTCCAGTTACATCAGTACTCACCAGTACCTCCCTTGCTTTACCTTGATCCTTGCCATCACCTTCAATATGTCGATGTAATTCTGGATGAACTACCCAGCATTTCTCATATTTGTGCCCTTGTTTCTTACATGTCTTACAATATTTAGGCATGTAATCATACCTTATCTTGATCCATTTAGACTCCTCAGGACCACTTTCATCAGCTTCCTCAATAATTTTAATTCTTTGAGGCAATGTTGCAAGAAGATTCACCTCTACCTTAACCTTATCACAACTAGATCGTGTGCTATTTTGTGTAGCAAGATCAACATGTAATGGTCTACCAACTGCATTAGCCAAAGAAAATACAAACTCCTCACCAAAAAAATTAGGAGGAAGATCCTGAAACGAAATCCAAGCTATTGCAATTGGTGTCTCAACATCAGGAGACCACCATGGACTCCACTTTGTGCATCGCATATGCCAAAATTCACCTTGAGCTTTCAAATAAAATGCTGACTTCGATAACAAGTGAATATAATCCTCCATCAATGATAACTTGATCAGAATATGAGAATCCTCGATTAAACCTACTGAACACGATCCCTTAAGCTCACATTGAATTGGAATTGCCTTCCTCAGTTCTTGGATCGCAGGTTTTCCATAAGAAAATTTGCCCAGGACTGCCAGATGCAATCCTTGTTGTATTATGGATTGTCTAACTTCTGCTTTCTTCCATCTCACCATTGGTTCACCATGTAAAACCTCGACTGGTTTTAGGGTTACGTTAGTTACGTGCATGGGAGCATTTAATGCTTATGGCTGGAGCAAATTTGCATACGACTGGATTGTTTTTGGATTAGTAGATGGTTGTAGGGTTGTAACAGGTATGGAAGATGACTGCCTAGCCTCTGGCGAAGGTTGGGCAGTGGCCAGCGAGGCCATGAGAAGGGGCAACGAGCTTTCTCTCTCTAATCGCCCAAATTTTGGCTAGAGCTTTCCAGGGAAGCTAATTAAACTGATGTATTCGTTGTTTAGTCGGCAAACAGAAAAGATTTTTCTTTCATGGCCATCCTCGTTCAAGAAAGCCTGATTTATTGGAGCTAGGACACTCTGATTTGTATGGTCCTTTACAGTAAAGTCAAAAGGTGGTGCACTTTACTTTGTGACCTTCATTAATGATCATTTTCGCAAGTTCTGAATGTATCCTTTGAAATCCAAAGATCAAGCACTTGGCACGTTTAACGAATTTCAGGCCTCAGCTGAGGGACATACGGGGAAGAAATTAAAATATATTCACACTAACAATTGTGGTGAATGTTGTGGTCCCTTCGATAACTATTGCAAGGAACAAGAAATTTGTCATCAGAGAAATCCACACAAGATGCCTCAATTGAATGGTTTGGCATAGAGGATGAGTAGAACTCTAGTTGAAAAATTTAGATGATTACTTCTAGAGGCTAAACTTCCAAATACATTTTGGGCGGAAGCACTTAACACCATTGCTTATGTTATCAATTTGTCTCATGCTGTTGCATTGGATGGTGATGTACAAGACAGAGTTTGGTTTGCCAAAGATATTTCTTATGATCACCTAAACGTTTTTGGGTGTAAAGCTTGTGTGCATGTTCCTAAAGATGAGAGATCAAAACTGGATGTCAAAATTAATCAGTGCATCTTTATCAGTTATGGTCAAGATAAGTTTGAGTATCGTTTTTATGATCACGTTGACAATAAACTTATTAGAAGTCGTGATGCAATATTGTTTGAAGCCAGACTATTGAAGATATTGAAAAAGCTAAAAAGATAGATTCTTAGAGTAATGAGGGCTTAGTTGATATTGATCCAGTTTCTATTGCTAAGGCACCTATTGCGCATGAATGAACCCAAGACAATAATGAAGACAATGATCATCATGGTGTAGATGTTATGGATGCTCCAGTTAATAAAGTTGTGGTTGATCAGCAACCAATTCCTTCTCAGGTAACTAGTTCGAATGCTCCTGAAACCTCTATTAGAAGATCTACAAGGGATAAGCAAAAAAACCATGCGCTATCCTCCTGATGAGTATGTACTTTTGACTGATATGGGAGAACTTGAGAGTTATAATGAAGCCATGCAAGATACTTGTTTGTCACGACCCCAGTTTGCCCTCCGTGAATATGTCGTGATGGCACCTAGTCCTTATGACTAGGTAAGCCTAACAATGCGGAAGATAAACCATAATTGCGGAAGAAAGTAAATAAAACTGAAGTAGTAAAATAAAATGGTGTTTAAGGTGCTGCTCGGCACATACCACAACAATTCTCAAAGCTAACAAAATTCCCAAAACCCGGAAACTCACAAATCACAAGCTAAGGGATACATAAGAGGCTCTGACTCAAGAGTATCTATACAAAGGAAAAATACTGATAGAACTATGCTTATTACAGGAGATAGAAAGTGACTCTTCGGTCTACGGATGTAGAAGATATACCTCGAAGTCTCTATAGAAACGCCTCCTTCCCAGGCTGACAGAACTGAACGGGAGTACCTGTATCTGCACAACAAAAGTGTGTAGAAGAGTAGCATGAGCACACCACGGTGGTGCCCAGTAAGTATCAAGACTAACCTCGGTAGAGTAGTGACGAGGAACAGTCAAGGCACATACCAGTCAAATAAATAGTATAACCATAGAAATAATGGAACCGATATATAAATATGTAAAATCTGCATGAAATACTAAAAATACTACAATTCCCAATAAGGAAAAAGAGGACAACAAGTAACAACGAGAACATAATAAATCATGATACAAAATGACTCATATCCTACAATCCAATCCTAAGGTCATAACACAACAAGGGAAAGAAAAAAAACAAGTAATAACTCATATCCTACAATGATGCTCACATAAGGTCTTATTCAACCCTTTCAACAATTTTACCAAGTTTCGGAAAACCACAACTCATGAGAACCCAGCATCTGAAGTGTAACACTTGGAATCCTGTGCCCCATCAATCTCACGGTCGTGCTGACAACCCACTGGCTAACTAGGCCACTCTCACGTATATAAAAAAATGGATAAACGAGGGAGTACCTCACCCTTAGCAAAATCAGGAGGAATTCACCTCTTATAGGAGTTTTCAACTACGTGTATACTTGTACAAGTGTTTTTAACAGGAATTCTACCAACTAGTACACATGAAAAGGAGAACGGGCCACACGTACGATGTTTCCTCTCAACTTCCAAGCGATAAAGCTCATAAAGGTAGCAACGCACAATCACAATATTAAACAAATAGGAATGCCTGCACAGGCCATCACAATTTCCTTACAATCAACCCCTGACATAGCCCACCTTATTTCGCCACATGCGCAACCGACATATAAGTATATAACATATCCCACCTTATTACACCGCATGTGAAAAAAATCAATAGCAACAATAGCATGGCAAAGATTGCGTGCAACCCTTCAACAACAACCGCACGACAGGTACCTCGTGCAACATAGTATCAACAGCAGCACGGCATAAACCTCGTGCATTACAGTCTTAAGTACCACACAACAAATGAAAATAAATATAGGAACAAACCAAGAGAGTCAACTCAGGTATTTTAGTTCACCGACAGACGGTACAACTAACTCACAAGGAATAACCGTAACAGAGAAATACTAAGTGCAATAAGAACAACTCAACAAGGGAGAAATAATAATACGAAACAACAATTCCATAGTACTCAGTTCAACAATAAGGAGATTAACATAAATCAATTAATTACAATTAAAGAAATGTCAACTAAACATAGGATATGTGACTTCTTTCCAATTAAGACCAATTAATTACACGAGAGATAGAAACAATGCTTTCCACATAAAGACAAGTAGTTAGGAATGATAGTATGACTATAGAAGGGTAAATGTCTACAGTTAAACAAGTAAACGTCGGTTAGGCAACAAGAATAACTAAAAAGGGCAGATAAATTCCAAGTAAGTCATGTAAAGGTGAAACTAATAACATGGAACTCAATCGTATCAAGAACAACTTCATATTCAGTGATCACAAGGATCTAAGAGCCTAAAAGGGGCACTTTTCCACAAATAAATCCGAGCACACGCTCGTCACCTCGCGTACAAGGAATAAAATTAGCAAAGAAGACTCAAAATCCTAAGGGGAAGTCCCCCACACAAGGTTAGTGATGTTCTAAACGTCAATACCACACAAGAGGGGGGTGATTTGTGTGGTACCCAATTTTTGCTCTAGAAGAACCTGGTTCTTCTAGGTGTACTAACTACTGCTGTTTGCAGAATAATAATTATAGAAAATAAATAATACAGAGATTTTTATGTGGAAAACACCTGGCTCAAAAGGTGAAAAAACCACGACCTACTATTCAGTAGGATTTTCTCAAACTTCCACTAAAATCACTGAGCCAAAACTACATTAACAAAACTCTTTGTAAACCTAAGGATTAACTCTAATTCCGTAGTAGCAACCAACCTCTAACTGCTGCGACAACTTCAAGTTAACTCTAACTTGAATACTCAAAGTACCTAATACAATTGCTTCTATGAAAGCTGAAAGGTACAATATTAAAACACCTACTACAATTGAACTAGAAATAAAGAAAGACACATAAAACTCTTTATGGAGCTGGTTCTTCAATCTGGTTCTTGTAGCTTAAGGTTTGCACACTTGAATCACACACGAATTGCTTGCAAAAAGTCTTTCTATTTTTCTCCCAATTCACGTTTAACTTCTGCGTTTTTGTGCAACACTTTAATGTGAGAACATCCTGCAATTTATAGAGTTAGTAGATGAAGAAATAACTAGAGTTCTGATGCAACTCTTCCTTGGTGGAAGAGTTCTAGTTGATTTCAACTTCTAACTCCTTCCCTATCTTGAATTGTGTTGTCTTTGATTAAGGAGTCCTTCTCCTTATCAATTATGCAACCTTTTCGATCAGGAGATATCAAATACACCAAGTTAAGCTTATCTCCATCACGTGCAAACCACATGCTCAAATTTGCCCGTTTTTTTGCACCTGAGGGATGGACCACTGGATAGACCTGGTTCATCATGAGTTCCTTTGTCAGTATTCAAAACTAACCTTTACTGGGGCCAACAAATTTCCCCTTTTTGATGATGATAAACTCTGTGCTTTTCATAAGCTTATCTCTATTTCAACTCAGCTCAACATCAACACAATGTTAGAAATATTTTTTCTTTTTATCACTTATCATCAAGAACCAGGTACATTAGGTTATAAACATCACTTGTTCAAAGCACAACCTTTTAATTCCCCTTTTTGGCATCATCAAAAAGTTGCATAAAAAATGTGAGATAACCAGATTTTAAAGCTTACTCATGGCCACTGGGGCTACTTCAAATGCAAATATGGATTAATTATCATAGATCAAACTAAGAATTTCAACCATCAAAGAAATATAAACAAACAGTTAGAGCAAAACAACGAATTTCATTGATGATTAATAAGAATCTACCACAAAGCATAAGAAGAAATAAAAATACTGAAAACATGAGCAAAAGTAACAAAACATCCCGAACTGGGTCATTGGTTAATCTACACTAGGCTAGGATTTAAGGCTTGGAAGAGGTAGGGGCCGGGTTATTTGTTTGGAGAAGTTTCAACATGTCTTGAAGAATTCCATCATTCTTCTCCTTTTCCCTTGCAAGTTCAGTTCTGAGAACATCACTCTCAGATTCTACCTCAACCAATCGTGTCTTCAGCCTTTCTATCTCAATATCCATTGCCTCACTCTCCTGTACCGAGACTTTGACTTTGCTATTGATAAGTTTCTTTTTAGATGAACCAAGTTCATTAAGAATAATATTGACTTTATAATCGCAAGCAAGCAGAGTATTAACCCCACTTCTTCATAGGTACCTTAAAATGTGCAGCACAGTTATGAGAATGAAACCATAGGGAATGGGATGAGTTTTGGTGCCATTGATAACTCTATCAGTAGGTTCGCGAGGGTTTCCTTTTCATATGGAACAAGTTCATCTATATTTTTGCCAAGTTGAACCAACCCCTCAGCAGCTTTGCCAGACCCACTTCCCCCTGTTTTGCTCACACTCTCTTCTATTTCACTAAATTCCTGTCCCCAAACAACCATTGCACTATTTTCTTTTGTTAGACCAACATGAGTAGGTGAAGAATCAACCACTCTTGTACCCTTTCCCCTCACAGTACTCCTAGCACCCTTGCTCTCTTTTCTTTTCCTTTTTTTTTTTCATTTTTACCACCAACTTCTCCAGATTATGTAGTCTCAACACCTGCTATACATCCTACAAATATATTCTCCAAATTTACAGCAACTTTAGAAATTGTCTCAGGAGAAACTTTAGTGTCAGAAGATACCTTTTCAGTTTCGGAAGACCTACTTTCTTCCCCCTTAGTAGCAGACTTAAATAAATCTTAGGATTCTTCTTCCCTACCCACTTTCAATTGCTTGTTTATTTTCTTGATCTCCTCTCCTTCAGAGGTGTTTGACAATCTAGGCTAGGGTATGGAAACGAAGAGAATTAGATTGTGTTTGAGAGTTTTTGACGGCTGGAGAGAGATGAAGTAAAAAATGCACTAAAGCTGATCAATATACAGAGTAATAATTGATGGGGTAACTATAGCTTTTCAGATCTTATAAGTTTAATCAAACTAAAATTCAGTTTTGAAGAGAAATTGGAGTGTATCCCTAGAATCTAGGTACTTCCATTCAGTTGGGACTCTTTTGAACGGGATTGGTTCACTTGTAATGAATAATTCCAAAAGGAGTTTGATATTTGGTAGGACTCTGCTCATGATCCAAATATAGTTATTTCAAATTATGCAGAGTGTAGAAAATATACCGTGTTATCTTGATGAACCAGGTTCTTCACTGAAAATTCTCTTGTGTAAGTCTAAATTTGCCAAAATAGATAAAATATCATTAGTGATTAATGAGTCATTTTAATACATGGCACAAGAGTATACTATGTAAAGTATGAGACTGATCAAGATTTAATCTAATTATACACAATTTACAGAATTTCTAACCAATTTTTTTTTCATATTTTTCGTTTAACCTTGAACTGGTCCTTTTAGGTGATCTTAATCATCCCTAATTCCAACATGTTCCTCTCAAAGTGATCTCTATTTAAGGCTTTTGTGAAGATGTCAGCAATTTGCTTGTTAGTAGCACAAAACTCCACAATTATCAAGCTTTTCTCATAGTTGCCCCTAAAAAATGGTGCCTAACATCTATGTGCTTAGTTCTCTTATGATGAACCGGTTTCTTTGTCATACTAATAGCACTAGTATTAACACAAAAAATAAGGATACAACCAACATCAATTCCAAAGTTCAATAATGGTTGTTTTATTCACAACAATTGAGCACAACATGAAGCAGTAGCAACATACTCAGCTTCAGCAGTAGATAAGGCCATTGAATTTTGCTTTTCGGTAGCCCGTGACACAAGACATGAACCAAGGAAGTGTGCCATACCTGAGGTGCTCTTCCTATCCACTAGGAAACCTGCATAATCAGTACCAGCATATCCTACTAGATCAAAATTACTACCTTTAGGATACCAAAGGCACAGATCAATGGTTCCTTTCAGATATCTCAGTATTCTCTTGACAGCAGTCAAGTGAGACTCTTTTGGATTTGCCCCTATACAACTTCTGATGAACAGATGAACCATGTTCATCTATATCCAATTTCTTGGATGTTGCAATAGGAGTGTCAATTTTTTTAGATGTTTCTTCCAGGTTTTGTTACTGAGTAATATGTTCATGGACAGGTTCCCTCGAGGTTTGAGGATCAGTTCCTCTTTAGTCAGTTCCCCCTGTCATGTTGCCATGGGTGGAAGGACCTGTTCCGTCACCTGTTCCTTCCTGTGATGCCTCTTCAGGCTGGACCATGCTTTCATCATTTGAATTTCTTATCAGCCCAATATCTTCATTATCTTGTTCCTGCTTCTCAGAAAGAATGTTAGTTTTAAATAATATATACATTTTTTTCATACATAGTTCTTTTACTGTATATCTTATAAGCTTTACTATGTGAAGAATATCCCAAGAATACTCCCTCGTCACTTTTGGGATCATACTTACCTAGGGTGTCTTTTCCATTATTGTGCATAAAGCACTTGCATATAAATGCCCTAAGATGGGATATATTTAGCTTTCCCCTTTGAGTGACTCATAGTTAATCTTCTTAATAAGAGATCTAGTCATGCAACTATTTATGATGTAGCATGCAAAAATTCAGCAAACTTAGCATTTTCAAATTCAGTTCCATGGTAGACCTAATTGATGCAAATTGATTACCTAGTTGTTTCTGAGTTTTTCTAA
>MU721084.1:0-50966 GCA_026770625.1 Nicotiana glauca | reverse complement strand
TCCTTCCCTATCTTGAATAGTGTTCTCTTTGATTAAGGAGTCCTTCTCCTTATCAATTATGCAACCTTTTCGATCAGGAGATATCAAATACACCAAGCTAAGCTTATCTCCATCACGTGCAACCCACATGCTCAAATCTGCCCGTTTTTGTGCACCTGAGGGATGGACCACTGGATGGACCTGGTTCATCATGAGTTCCTTTGTCAGTCTTCAAAACTAACCTTTACTTGGGCCAACAGTTAGGCAAGATACTTACCTCGAACCGGCTAAAATCAACTAGCAACCACGTTCTTGCCACGAGTACTCGACTCCAATGGCCCAAATCTATTCAATTCAATCTCACATTGTAATTAACATCTCAAGCAACTGATTCTACTATTTAATTCAAAGCTAAAGTGCAAAATTAGGTAAAATAACCAAAACGCCCCTCAGACCAATGTCTCGGAACCGGGTGAATTTAACTTTTTCAGAACTCTCATACTGTCACAAGTCTAACTATGTAAAGATCTCTCAAATCGGAGGACAAATATCCCATCAAAACTCAATGATTCGGTCTATGAAATTCTACCCATTTTTTTTTATTAAAAATCTAAAATTAAAGGATGAAATTAAGAGGAGATTCGTGGAAATTGGTCTAAATCAAGTGAGAAGCACTTATCCAAGACGCCCAGGTGAAAATACCTTCAAATATCGCCAAGAGTCGAGCTCTAGAAATCAAAATGTGATAAATATGGTGAAACCCTCGAATTTGGGATTTAATTTTATCTGCCCAGCGATTTATTCATGGCGATCGCGGAACAACGATCGCGATCGCATAGAGGAAATTTGAGAAGCCCCAGAAATGAACATCGCAAACGTGATGATGAGAACGCGAAAGCGGAGAAGAGAAAAACAGTGCTTCGCGATCGCAGAAGAATGAATGCGAATGCGTTGAAGGAAAAAATCGAGGTCCAAAAGTTGCTCTACGCGAACACGAAGAGCGGACATAGCAGAGGTACGCGAGCGCGAGGTAGTCTATGCGAACGCGAAGAGGGAAATATCTAGGTAGGCAAAGTAAGGCATCGTGATCACGGGAGATGCTTCGCGATCGCGTAGGAGGGTATCAGAAACAGCAATTTCAGCAGTTCAAAAATGGAAGAAAATAACCCGTAGCCCATCCGAAACACACCTGAGGCTTCCGGGACCCCATCTAATCATACATACAAGTCATATAACCTACTACGGACTCGCTCGAAGTTTCAAATCACTTAAAACAACATCAAGACGACGAATCAAACCAAAAATCAAACTTGTGAACTTCCAAATCTTCAAAATATACTTTGGATAAAAGACGTAACCAAATCACGTCCGAATGAACTGAAATTTTACATACACATCCCAAATTACATGACGGAGCTACTGCATCTTCCGAAATTCCATTCCGACCCTCGGATCAAATCACTATCAGAACGAAAACTTCAAAAATTCTCATGAACTGTGTAAAAGTCTCCTGAAGAGCTGGAGTAGTAGTAGCAGTAGGCGTGTCAGGTGTCTGGACTCCGGCTGGACCTACTGGTGGCACCTCGGTGGCAACTCGTGCAGGTGCTCTTTCTGCACCACGTGCGCGTCCTCGAACTCTACTACAGCCCCGACCTCTAACGTCTGCAGCAGGGGGCATGGGTGCCTGATCACCTCGGGTAGTACATGTCCTCACCATCTGTGAGAGAGTAGAAGATAGAGGTTTAGGATTGTGGTTGTCAAAAATCTCGCATGACAGGGAAATCAAATGAAGTGGAATTTTCCTAACGGTTACATAGCCTCTTGTAGATAAGTACAGACGTCTCCATACTAATCCACGAGACTCTAATAAACCGTCTTGTGATCTGTAACACCTATGAACCTAGAGCTCTGATACCAACTTGTCATGACCCCATTTCGCTCTCCGTGAACATGTCGTGACGGCCCTAGTCCCTACGACTAGGTAAGCCTAACAATGCGGAAGATAAATTATAATTGCGGAAGAAAGTAAATGAAACTGAACTAGTAAAATAAAACAGTGTTTAAGGTGCCGCTCGGCACATACCACAACAATTCTTGAAGCTAACAACATTCCCAAAACCCGGAAACTCACAGATCACAAGCTAAGGGATACATAAGAGGCTCTTACTCAAGAATATCTATACAAAGGAAAAATACTGATAGAACTATACTTATTACAGGAGATAGAAAGTGATTCTTAGGTCTGCGGACGTAACAGATATACCTCGAAGTCTCTATAGAAACGCCTCCTTCCCAGGCTGATAGAACTGAACGGGAGTACCTATATCTGTAGTACAAAAATGTGCAGAACAGTAGCATGAGCACACCACGGTGGTACCCAGTAAGTATCAAGACTAACCCCGGTGGAGTAGTGACGAGGAACAGTCAAGGCACCTACCGGTCAAATAAATAGTATAATCATAGAAATAATGGAACCGATATATAAATATGTAAAATCTGCATGAATGTCTAAAAATACTACAATTCTCAATAAGGAAAAAGAGAAAAACAAGTAACAACGAGAATATAATAAATGATGATACGAAATGATGGCAGAATCATAATCCAATCCTAAGCTCACAACACAGCAAGGGAAAGAAAAAAAACAAGTAATAACTCATATCCTACAATGATGCTCACATAAGGTCTTATTCAACCCTTTCAACAACTTTACCAAGTTTCGGACAACCACAACTCACGAGAACCCAGCATCTGAAGTCTAACACTTGGCATCCTGTGCCCCATCATTCTCACGGTCATGCTGACAACCCACTAGCTAACTAGGCAACTTTCACGTATATATAAAAAATGGATAAACGAGGGCGTACGTCACACTTAGCAAAATCAGGAGTAATTCACCTCTAATAGGAGTGTTCAACTACGTGTATACTTGTGCAAGTGTTTTTAACAGGAATTCTACCAACTAGTACACATGAAAAGGAGAACGGGCCGCACGTACAATATTTCCTCATAACTTCCAAGCAATAAATCTCATGCAGGTAGCAACGCAAAATCACAGTATTAAACAAATAGGAATGCCTCCACAGGCCGTCACAATTCCTTACAATCAACCCCTGACATAGCCCACCTTATTTCGCCACATGCGCAACCTACATATAAGCATATAACATATCTTGCCTTATTACGCCGCATGTGCAAAACATCAATAACAACAATAGCACAGCAAAGACCTCATGCAACCCTTCAACTACAACCGCACGGCAGAGACCTTGTGCAATATAGTATCAACAGCAGCACGACAGAAACCTCATGCATCACAGTATCAACAACAGCACGGCAGAAACCTCGTGCATCACAGTCTCAAGTACCACACAACAAATGACAATAAATATAGGAACAAAGCAAGAGAGTCAACTCAGGTATTTCAGTTCATCGACAGACGGTACAACTAACTCACAAGGAATAACCGTAACAGAGAAATACTAAGCGCAATAAGAACAACTCAACAAAGGAAAAATAATAATACGAGACAACGATTCAATAATACTGAGTTCAACAACAAGGAAATTAACATAAATCAATTAGTTACAATTAAGGAAATGTCAACTAAATATAGGATATCTGACTTCTTTCCAATTAAGACCAATCAATTACACGAGAGATAGAAACAATGCTTTCCAGATAAAGACAAGCAGTTAGGAATGATAATGTGACTATAGAAGGGTATATGTCTACAGTTAAACAAGTAAAAGTTGGTTAGGCAACAAGAATAACCAAAAAGGGTAGATAAATTCCAAGTAAGTCATGTAAAGGTGAAACTAATAACAGGGAACTCAATCGTATCAAGAACAACTTCATATTCGGTGATTACAAGGATCTAAGAGCCTAAAAGGGGCAATTTTCCACAAATAAATCCGAGCACGCGCTCGTCACCTCACGTCCAAGGAATACAATTAACAAAAAAGACTCAAAATCCTAAGGGGAAGTCCCCCACACAAGGTTAGGCAAGATACTTACCTCGAACTGACAAAAATCAACTAGCAACCGCGTTCTTGCCACGAGTACTCAACTTCGGGCCCAAATCTATTCAATTTAATCACACATTGTAATTAACATCTCAAGCAACTGATTCTACTATTTAATTCAAAGCTAAAGCACGAAATTAGGTAAAATGACCAAAACGCCTCTCAACCAACATCTCAGAACCGGGTGAATTTAACATTTTTAGAACCCTCATACTCTTACGAGTCTAACCATATAAAAATATCTCAAATCGGAGGTCAAACACCCCCTCAAAACTCAATAATTCGGTCTATGAAGTTCTACCCATTTTCATTAAAAATCTGAAATTAAAGGATGAAATTAAGAGAAGATTCATGGAAATTTGTCTAAATCGAGTGAGATGAACTTACCCAAGACGCCCAGGTGAAAATCCCTTCGAAAATCGCCTGGATCCGAGCTCTAGAAGTCAAAATGTGATAAAAATGGTGAAACCCTCGAATTTGGAATTTAATTCTATCTGCCTAGCGATTTATTCATCACGATCGATGAACAACGATCGCGGTCGCATAGAGGAAATTTGAGAAGGCCCAGAAATGTACCTCACGAATGCGAACGCGAAGAAGAGAAAAATAGTGCTTCGCAATCGGAGAAGCATGAATGCGAACGCGTTGAAGGAAAATATCGAGAACCAGAAGTTTCTCTATGCGAACGCGAAGAGCGGACATCGAAGAGGTACACGAGCGCGAGGTAGTCTATGCGAACGTGAAGAGGAAATAAACTGGGCTTTGCGAACGCGGAAGGAGTAATGCGAACGCGAAGAGTAAAATATGCAGGTGGGCAAAGTAAGGCATCACGATCGCGTAGGAGGGTATCAGAAACAGCAGTTTCAGCAGTTCAATAATGGAAGAAAATAACCCGTAGCCCATCCGAAACACACCAGAGGCTCCCGGGACACCATCTAATCATACACACAAGTCATATAACCTATTACGGGCTTGCTCAAAGTTTCAAATAAATTAAAACAACATCAAAACGACGAATCAAACCAAAAATCAAACTTATGAACTTCCAAATCTTCAAAATACGCTTTCGATCAAAAACCTAACCAAATCACATCCGAATGACCTGATATTTTACACACACATCCCAAATGACATGATGGAGCTACTACAACTTCCGGAATTCCATTCCGAGCCTCGGATCAAAATTTCACTATCAGACCGAAAACTTCAAAAATTCAAACTTCGGCATTTCTACGAATTTCCAAAACACATTCCGAACATGATCCCAATCCCGAAATCACCTAACGGAGCTAACAGAACCATCAGATTTCCATTCTGAGGTTGTCTTCACTCTGTTCCGACTACAGACAACTTTTCAACACTTAAGCCTTATTAAGGGACTAAGTGTCCCAAAACTCTCCGAAGTTCAAAACCGAATATCCCGACAATTCAAATTAGCATAAATAGATTTGGGAAAAGCAATTAATAGGGATCGGGGCATAAATTCTTAAGACGACCGACCGGGTCATCACATTCTTGATATCCAATTTTGCCCTCATTATTTTAAATAAGTATATATACCTTCAAAATGTTATTTTGCATCATTACTTAATATTACAAGATTTATTCAAGTATTTTCTATAATTTTTCATAATTTTTAGAGCTTTAAAATTTATTTTTTTGCATTTAAATTACTTGATTATTTATTAATTACCCATTTAAATTATTTTATGATGACTTAATCATATAAATTTATTATTTGTATCTATATATATGCCTCATAATATTTTACTTTGTCTTATACAATTATATTTTTTTGAGCTATTTACATAATTTTGCAATAATAGTCTATATTCATGCATAATTGCATTTTTATTGCATTATTTATGCCAAAATAGCATTTTTAATGTTAAACTATTATTTTCAATCATTTTACTGCACAAGTAATATTTTTATTACTTATAAATTATTTTTTTTTATAAATTATGTTAAACAAATGTTGCATATTTAATTTATAGCCTAAACATAGGGTTAATCTCGGGCCAAATCTGGCCCATTAGCCTAACACAAAGAGCCCAAGCCAAACAACCCTCTAATTTGACCCAGTCGGTACCCATTTGAACAACCTGCCCCGCTCCCCTTCCTATCTTGGTTGTTGATATCAAATGATCAACGACCCCTAATAAACTAACCCCTTTCCATATATCCCTCCCCTTTAACCCTAATTTTATTTCCCTCACCCAGGCACCCTTACACTCTCTTATCTCCACTTTCACGTTGAACCCTAGCCGGCCATTGAGATCTCTGCTTATTCCTTCCTTATATGCATCCATACGGGGCTTTACTTACTTTTTTTGTTAGTATTATTCATTTTATGGTAACTGTAGTTACCATTTCACTTATGGCAAGCCAAATCCGGCTTTGATTCTGTGATTTTGGATGCTATTGTGGTTTTATGCACTGGAGAAGAGAAAATATCTCATGTATATGGTATATCCCCATTGATTTTGCCATGATTGGGGCTTGTGAATGATTTTCCCTAACTTCGACTCCAACTAGGGTTTGTATTTAAATTTTTCTTTTACTAGTCCTATTACAGATTGCATGAGAGATTTTCTTTCCTGATTTAGGTTTAATTGATTATTTTCCTTGTTTGTTCATCCCAATCTATCACTATATAAAACCCTCCCCATTTTCCCCTTTTGAGAGATTCGAATCGCTCAAAAACTACTACTGTCCTTCTTATTCTTACCTTACTCTATTATGAAAACTTAAACTCTTGGCCAACTAAAATCCAAGGCCACCAAAATTCGATTATTCAACCTTTCTCAGTGCGAGCACTACTCGAGGTTCATTCGAAACACTTGGGAGCTCTGAAGCACTGAAATTTTGGGGTTCTATCACTTGTTTTGCTACTGACATTCGAGATATTGCTAAAATTGTTTTTTGTTTATTCATTTGCCAATTAGTAACAGGTAAGTACCTATGACCCTTGAATTTCATTCTCTTTTGTTTGAATTCTTGTTCTGCATATCTATGTTTCAGAGATTTTTATGAACCGACATGCCATTGTATGCTCTGAAGTTTTTCTCGAGGCTATATACTTTCCAGTAATCAAATTTGCTTATTTGTTGCCTTAATTTTGTTTTCTTAGGACTATTGGCTCCACTATGTGTGTGTGTTCGAATGCTTATTACTGTTCTTGTGGTAGACTAGTCGATCAACGGTGCAATCGACGGTCCAGTGCCTTTCTCTCTCAAGTTTTCTACTTGGGAGTACCAGTCTAGACCCTTCTAGAAACCCTACTCCACTTTAAAATATACATGTATCATGCTAAACCTAGTACGGGCTGAAGCGTTATTAACGTAGCAACCTGCTAAGATAAACATTGTCCAAAGTCCGACGGGATTTTTACAATATGAATGGAGACTATCATATTATGTGCATTACTTGGAGAAAATGTGCCAACGTGTTGATCCTTATTGCGTAAGTAGTCAAATCTGGAAGGGGAAAGGGCTAGCTTTTGTTTGTTTGCAGAAAATGAAGCGTGAAATCCCCAGTTCGGTATGGTCCAAAACATCCTACCCTTGCTACTTGACAGGTTGAAAGACCTTGCACCTTGCGACAAAAATCATGTGAGAAGAGTACTTGCTATCGACACCCCCCATTTTTCTAAGGGCGAAAAGCGGGTTTCGACATTATGGGTGGAATGACTCTTTTATCCCCTTTCGGGGAATTTGGGTTATGGATTTTGGAGAGTCGTCACCTAATGATTATAGTGCATTAGGACACTTTAAAAGAAGAGAAGAAGACTTTGAAAGAAAACCAGAGTTTGCGTAGGGCTTGAGATTATCTCGAAGGGAAGGTGTTAGACACCCCTCAAGATCCACTAGTGTGGTTCCTGACCGTGCTTAATTGTGACTTTAAGAGTAGGCGTGAACAAGCAAAGTTTGCACATAGGAAACATAGCAAGTTGAAAATTTTGAAAGAAGAAAGACACAAGTTGTTTTGAAAAGAGGAATTTTGGTTGAAAACAGTAATCTAAGATAGAACATTAAAGAAGAAGAAAGGGGTACTAAGGTTAAACATAATATGGATCACTTTGTTGCAATACCCAGCAATCATTCTCTCATGAGATATTAGCGCACCAGTCATCATATCCATATTCTACCCTTCCCACCCCGTTAAGGTATTTAAATGCGATTAGTCTCGTTTTACTTATTGCATGCTAGTACCTGCCCTAACCTATCAGTCCTTGGGTGTTAGGACTTCTAATCCTAAAAGGGGAAGAAAGGGATGGGGGCTTTGCATGGAGTTTCAAAGGATAAAAGTCTAATTCGTCATTCAAAACAAATACCATGTAGGGGAAAGAACCATAAGACAAACCAAGGCTCAAAGAAACCCCTTTAAACAGACAACATATAGTTTAGCATGTCTTGCATATACTGGTTTGGTCTTAAATTAAAATTAAGTGGCAAACGGATCAGTTTAACATATAGAATTAGATAAAAGGTCTACATTAGGCAACTTGGATCCAATTGTTAGGATCTGGAGTATTTTACCGGATTATTAGTTAAGGACTAACACAGACACGTTTTGAAAGAAGCAGAAATCTATAGAAGTTCAGAAAGGTTTTGGAAAGTCGCTGGAACTATTTAAAGAAATGTTTCAGAAGTAAAGTGTTATAAAAAGGAGGCGAGAGTTTGAAAGTTGTTTTGAAAGTAACTTCAAGAAATAAAAAATTTCAGACAGAGAATTGGGAAAAACGATTTTAGGAACGCGTGTTTATTAAGTTGCAGACAGGTTTGGATGAATCTGTTGAAAAACATTGAAATAGCTTCCATATTACATGCTTATAACTCGAGCGAGCTTGAGATCCTATAGGCAGGATGTCTACTTCGATTTCTTTATTTACTCAATGCTATTTTTACCATTTCAGGCAGACGATAGTTGTGTTATCCTATGATTTGCGTATTTTTTATGCAATTCTATCGGCATGATTTCTATATGCTTGAATGAAGAAAAATCCAAGCCTATGGACATGATCTCTAGGTGATTCAAACGTTAAAAGCCTATAGACACGATATCTAAGTGATTCAAAGTAGTAAAAGTCTTATAGGCATGATATTTAGGCGATTCAAAGTATTAAAAGTCCTATAGGCATGATATCTAGGCGATTCAAAGGAGTAAAAATCCTATAGGCATGATTTCTAGGTGATTTAAAGGAGTAAAAGTCCTATAGGCATGATTTCTACCCTTTAACGTGCAAACAACTAAAAACCCCTCCCATACCCTTTACTACTATATTCCCCAAGTTTTTATTACAAAGTTATTATTACAGAGCCAAAAGTAAAAAATAAAATACATCATAGCCCACAGCTAGATCCAAACTGCCTAATGCAATATTGATATCCAATACATGTGTTTTACCAAATCCGGGTTCCAGATTCCAAGGCCTTCTCTTAGAGTGTTTCAAAGTTCCAAGGAGCTTCAAGAGCCCACGTAATGCTTACACCCTAAAGAGTGAATGTTGTAACGGAGTAGTGCAGTGTATGGAATTACCAGCCCTTAGACATCCAAGTTCAGAGGGAGCTCTAGGGTCCCTATGCATGGCTTACCAGAGGGGGGTAGAACTTAAGAGCTAGGAGTAAGTGTAAAGTGAGGGAGGAACCTTAGCAGGAGGTGGTCATACCCAGCCATGGCATAGACTGGCACACCCCTAACCTCTTGCTCAGATTCAAACAAATAAGAGCAGACTCTTATAGAGTCAAACTCAGGTCTGAATGGTGATCAGGACACCAACAGACCTAAATTAGAGCTTAGCACATTAAGGGGAAAGGGAATGGGAAAGCAATTGAGTAAAGACTCAGAAGAGTCTAGTTCTGGATCACAGACATCAATTTATAGTGCTACTATGACCCAGGACAATACTCACATACAAAGGGAATAGAGGGAAAGGGATTAAAACATAACCTAAAGAGACATAGCATGCTTGAAGGTAATTACATAGTGCAGGAAAGCATAAATAAATACACAAAGAAAGAAGGGGTAGAAGTAGAAAAGTTGAACATATAAGAAGGATGCTATTTAACATAGAAGAACATACCAGTTGTAAATTCTAGAATATCAGGATAGTAACAGCAAACAGACAGCCAGGAACAACATGAACAAACTCAAGAAAACTCCCCAAGTGCTTAGAAGTTCAGACAGCAGGAAGTACAGATGTAGAATACTCAGTAGTAGTGTAGAGAAATAGAGAGTAGTAATAGTAGTAGTAAAGAAGACAGAGAGGTGAATTCTGATTTTGATTTTGCAGTTAGAATTCGATCATGAAGTGAAAAGAAGAGCATGTATTTATACTTGAAATCAGACATGCAAGCAAGGAAAGAAAATTAGTCGAGTATCAATTAAGATCAATCAATTAACAGAGGTTCCTTTGATTAAGGAATCCCAATTTGATCAGTAAAGGACAAGAAATATTTAAGGAAAGGGGATCAAATAAACAACATTGTGCACAGTATACAAATAAGGGCAAATACATAAAAGTTATTTAAGGAGAGGTTTTAGAAATACACGGTTTGTGCAAATAAGGTAAGAAAACCAATTAACAAACAGTAAATCAAAAGGTCTGAGATTTTTATACGAATGAATCAAGTTTGAAAAAAGAGGAAGGTTTTACTTAGGTCGTGTCACAGGCAAAAAATGGAAAGAAATCAATCAAGATATATTCAGAAGAAATTTTGAACTAATTGCAAATTTGAAACACCACTTTAGGGGGGAAACTCATAGTATATAAGGAGCATACGAAAACATCAAACATGAAAGAAGGCTGTACTGTCATTATAAAGAATTAGTAGGAAAATCTAGTGTAGAAAAGCTTTTGGCAAAAAAGGTCAGAACCATATGAAAGACAGAGAAATTGAAATCAAACTAGTTCAGAGGTGAGAACATGCAAGTCACATACAAGTGGTCCGAAAAAGCCCAAATTCTAGGGTTTTTGTTTATTAATCCAGTGTAGGGATGAACGAATCAGACAAGAGCAAACTCAGAAAAACCCAAAGGAACTCAATCGTTCTGTGAAAACATGCTGAGGGAAAACACAGTAAAAGAAAGATACAAGGAAACATTAGGAGGAAACATAGTAGAAGAAAGCACATAGGAGTCAAAGTAGAAACAAACAGGAGTCACAGTAGGACGAATACAGTAAGAACACCACATAAAGTCACAATAGAACGAGTAAAAATCAAAGAAACCCTAAATCGGAGAAGATGAACAGTTTTTGAAAGCAAACTTTTGAAAGAGATTTAAGAAATCACTTGAAAACCTTAAGACAAGCATGGATCTTGAGCGGATCTAGAGAAATATAGGAAAACCTCGAAGAGCTAGGGTTTCAGAAGAACCCTAGAAGTGAGAAAGGCCTGGAAAAGGGTCTGCTCTGAGCCAGGTGAGCCAGAGATAGGCTCATAGGACCAGGACATGGCGGAGATGGCCGTGAAACTTGAATCGGCGAAGATCTGAGCGAAAACCTTCAAGGTCAGACCTTGAATCTTCCAGTAGCAGATGTACAAGAGCACATAGAGGTGAGTACAGGCCACATAAGGCTTGGGGATGCCATGGATTCCGGTGAAACATGGTGGAAACCAGTGGGAGAAGGCTAGGGTTTCGGAGGGGCTAGAGAGAGTTTGAGAGGACGAGGGTTTGAGGGCGGCAGTCAAAATGAAAATGATAGATAGGGTTAGGGGTTGGTAAGTTAAAAAGGAATGGTGAAACCATGGCCGTTGATCAAAATGATCAACGGATTAGATTAAAACAATGGTCGGGTGGGTTTGGAAATGGGTCGGGTAATTGGATCGTTTAATTGGGTTAATTGGGGTCAGAATTGGGGTCCAAATTGGGCTACAATTGAAAGCAATTTGAGGCCAAAATTGAAATAGCCATTTTTCCCTTTTGAATCTATAAAAATAGTAAAAGATGTTAAAAATCAAATTAAAAGCACTGGGTTAGCAAACCATATGTAAGTATTAATTTAAAAATATTGGTATTGATTTTGTAATTAAAACTGCTATTAAATCCGGAAATGGGCTAAAATTGCAATTTCATGCAATTTAGTTTTAAAAATACCAAATGGACTCGTAAAATTATACAAAAATCATGTAAATTATATTTTTATGCAAATGTCAGAATAACCTATTCTCCAAAATAGCAGGCTTTTGGGAATAATTATTGGGATTTATGGTGTAAAAATTGGCCCTAAATTAGTATAAAAATCCTTTAAAAATGCCAAAATCTTTTGGGATGCTCATATATGCATACATATGCTATTTTGAGAGCATTTTGAGTATAAAAATACATAGAGAAAAGTTGGGTATCAACACTTGGTGACCTGTCATACCTGTTAAACATTCGACCAAATAAAAAATTGATGGAAGCCACTACCATGTTATGGGATAAGAAAAGAGTCGTTTCCCGATTTGTCAATATAGAAATCACTCCTCTCCTAGAAGAAATAAGGCTTCTCCAAGATGGCATGGGATAGTCTAGAATTACTGGTACTAGAGTATCGCGCTCCCCACGGTTTTTTGAATATATTGGGTTTTAAGAAAAATGATGAGCTGAACTGTTTAAAGAAATCATAGATACCTTTTGAATTTCTTTACGATCCTTATGTGCATAGCAAGTCGTACCATCTTCATCATGATGAACTTACTATTACTTCCTTAGGTTGGACGCATCACCGAGTTTATGTGTTCATCATCTACTTCTTGGGGTTATTGATATTTCCAATGAAGGGAGGAAGGAATCATACTCTCTTAGCCATGGTCGCCAGGACCTTGATGGAGGGCATTGAGGGACAAACTTATACCATCATCCCTATGATCTTAGCTAGATATACCGTGCTCTAGATCGGTGCAAGCACAAATTTGGATACTTTGAGGGTTGTAATCTGTTACTACAAGTCTGGCTGCTGGAAAACTTTTAGTGGGGAGAGTATCGTCGAGAGCTTCTGCGAGAATGCTGAATGACTACATATCCAACCATCACCCAAAGAAAATGGCGTTTATCCTAGACACGTTTGCATAGCTCGAAAATGCTGTAAGTTGGGTCCGTTTCTTCAGCAATCTAAAAGATGACAGATACATTGGATGTTTGAATGGTTTCCTAGTAGTGATTTCATCATCGGGTCAAGGGGGACTACTCATTTGGTATTGATTGGGTTGAGAGGCATATATACTTATGCCCCCATAAGGGTAATGAGGCAAGAGGGAAGAAAACATGTCATACCTCATATTTCAAACATGGTCCAGTACAAGGTAGATTTCAAAGGAGATGTCATTTCGTTAAATTTTGAGGCGAAACTTATGTGGAAACAAAAGATCATTATGGAAAGAGAAACCATTGAGCTAGATAGGTATCACACCGGTCATATGTACTACTACCTATCATTGCTGGAAGACGATGTCAAGCCAGGAGTGAACCTGAAGGACATGATCATATATGAAGCACCCGAGGCACATGTTAAGTATAGAAGGCTACGCAAAAGGGTATTCGAGTCTAAAACTAAACATATGGAATAGCACAAAGTGAACATGGAGGCGGTAAAGGAATGGATCGAGATTGCCACTAAGTCAATAGAAAGATTGGAATACTTGGAACAAGGATTGATGGAGATAGAAAGAAAGATGAGAAAGAGACTCTTGGATTGCCAAGGGATGGATGGTGGTGAAGGAGGACATCTAGCAAAAGCTTACTTATTGTTGGATATGCGCGATCTGGGGAACCTAATTGATGGGATCAAAAGAGCCAAGCATAGAGAAGGTCTTCAGGGACCAAGTAGATTAAGAAATAATGTTCTTTACTTAGATTTAGATTTCGATGTAATAAGGCTAAATGCCATTAGTAACTTTATTATTATTGTCGATTTAGTAAATGTTTGACTCATTTTTTGCTTTAACGAAATAAAGAAAATATTGGCATCTATTTTCTCCAAGTCTATGTGTCGCTTAGGCTTACCTCAGGAACAATGAGGCCCCCAAATTAGGACGCAAAATATTGTATGATTTTGTGAAACATGTTTAAATATTGCAAACGGTGTTTCATTTCACCTTACTAACCTGGTTACCTTTTGCCTTTTCTTTTCTTATTGATTATTCCCATTCCCAAAAGTTGGTTTGCGCATACTGCATCATTAGCATACCATACCAGATCCATAGGTCCTCCATCTCCTCCTCCGTCGAGTGACCCAATCGGCAAAGGAAAAGGAAAAGGAAAAGAGAAGATGGATGATTTAAGTGGTATCAAGAAAGACAATGCTATTATGGCGGAAAACATTGAAACTTCAAATGGCCGAAGTACTCCGGGACAGAATGACTTGATCTTACGTTTTTAGCAGAAAATCCTAGAACTATAGGGTGATTGAGCAGGTCTGGAATTTGGTACACCTCTCCCTTACTCTTAATGTTCCCGACATTAAACAGCAAGACCTGACTACACAAAACCAAATACCACCGCAAAATACACAAAACCAAAACACACCACCAAATCCTCCCACACCATACCAGTATCCCGCACCTCTCCAGAACCTTAAACCTCCACCAGTACTAACCCCTTAACAACCCCACCATCATCCAACTAAATATTCGAACCACTACCTATCACACTCCCCAAAACGTGCCACAACCTACTCCCAATCCCTAAAACTTGACCAATGACCACCCATATACCAAAGTTCCAGGAACCTATCAAAGCAACCCGATATATGTCAAAACCTTACCTCATACCCTACAACAAACCCTATAAATACCTAAATCAACCAAAAAGGACCAGCTCATAAATAATATGGCGGAAGAACTCAAGAAGCTCACTGGTAGACTCTAAAGTGTTGAAGGTGTTAGAGGCGCTGAAGGTCTAAACTATAAAGACCTATGTATCCAGCCAGATTTGGAAGTACCGGAGGGTTACAAACCTCCCAAGTTTGGAATATTTGATGGAACTGGTGATCTAAAGGTGCATCTGAGAACATATTGCGACAAGCTTGTAGGAGTAGGCAAGAATGTACTGTTCCTATGAAGCCTCACAAGAGATGCCTTTTCTTGGTATATCGGTTAAAACCCAAAGAAGTGGGTTAGTTGGGTGAGTATGGCGTCGGATTTCATAGATAGATTCAGGTTCAACACAAAAAATGCACCAGATGTTTTCTACATTCAAAACCTCAAGAAGAAGCCGATCAAAACCTTCCGCGAGTATGCTACTCATTGGAGATTAGACTCTGCAAAGGTTAGGCCAGCACTTAATGAAGAACAAATGCACAAGTTCTTTGTTAGAGCTTAAGATCCGTAATATTACGAAAGGTTGATGGTCATTGAAAATCATAAGTTCTCTGACACCATCAAACTAAGAGAAAGACTAGAAGAAGTAATTAAGAATGTGATAGTGACCAATTTCGAGGCACTGCAGGTGACAAATAAAGCTTTGCAATCAGGAGGCATTTCGAAGAAAAAAGAAGTAGGTACCGTGATGTTAGCCCAGGGCCCTATGTCTCCCTTCACATACCAAACACCTCCACCCACATATCAACCCTCATCCCCAAGATACCAACACCCTGCTGCCACCTACCATACCTGCATACTATCATTCACCTCCACCCCCCTCTAAAACTACCTGAAGCCATGTCCAAACTTTGACCGCAAACCTCCTAAACAATATACCCCCATTGTAGAACTCATAGACCAATTGTATGAGAGACTCAAGGCTGCTGGTTTTGTCACTCCTATTCCTACTATTATTGTGGAAAATACCTCCCAATGGATCAATCCCAACAAAAAATTTGCTTATCATTCAGGCATGAAGGGGAATACTATTGGGGAGTGTCGCACATTGAAAGATAATATCCAGACTCTGATCGACACTAAGGTCATACATGCAAAGGAAGTTGCACCAAATATTTGTAACAATCCTCTCCCGGATCACAGAGGTGAGGGAGTGAATATGATAGAGACTGACGAAGAATAGGATCAAGAGGGGTCCATTGGACTCATTCGAGAGAGGCGCTCCTAAAACATCTCCGGTCACCCTCACGCTAGTTGTGGTACAGACCCAAGCACCATTTGAAGTCGAGGTAACTACACCCTTCACTGTGATGGTAGCTCCCACACTATCTTACAAGTCTGATGCCGTCCCATGAGACTATGTTCCAGACCAGAACTGGCAGAGTTTATACACCTGCGAATCTTGAAGAAACAAGCAAGGAAGCTAAATCTAAGCCGTCTGTTATCGAGACTGGCGCTGACGATCTTTGGATGAATATACAAGCAAGGGAGTACTCTATTGTTGACCACTTGAACAAAACTCCTACTCAGATATCTATCTTATCACTGCTGCAAAACTCAGATGCACAAAGGAACGCTTTGATGAAGGTGTTAAGTGAAGCTTATGTACCCACCGGCATCACTAGTGGAGAGATGGCTAACATGGTGAGACAGGTATTGGAGAGCCACCAAAATAATTTTTCACAAAGATGAATTACCACCAGAAGGACTGATTCACAATAGGGTGTTGCACATCACAATGCAATTTGAAGATAAGTTCATCGCTAGGGTCTTGATAGCTGGAGGTTCAAGTCTCAACATATGTCCATTGACCACTCTAAAGAGACTAGGTAAAGGCCTGCACGAGATACAGATGGGAAGTGTGAATGTGAAGGTGTTTGATGGATCTCAAAGAGCTAACGTTGCAAAAATCAACCTTAGTCTATAGATGGGTCTGACTTGGTTTGATGTCGAGCTCCATGCGCTCGGCATATTTGCTTCCTACAATCTATTGTTCGGACAATGCTGGATACATGCCGTTGGGGAAGTGGCTTCAAATCTGGACCAGGCTGTGAAGTTTGAGTGGGATCATCAGGAGGTGATCATCCATGGAGATGGAAGCAACCCTATCTATACCAACCAGACCATCCAATCATCGAAAATATAAAGAAGTTGGGTGGAGAAGCATACCATCACATTGAACGAGTCAACGAATTTGAGAAGGACCGATGGTGGAGCAACAAGATAGAAAGCATACTATTATGGATGGGGTACAAACCCGACAAGGATCTCGACAAAAAGCTCCAAGGGATGACCAAACCCGTACAACCATAGTAGCATGGAATGACTTTTGGACTTAGATATGAATACACATGGAAAGAATGCCAGGATTGATCACCACCATGGTGTGATCCTTATTATCTACTGGAACAACGCGTACCACCTCTGCACCAGACATTCTATCAAGCTGACATGCTATGGGGATCCGAGGAATATGAGGTTTTGGCTGTCATGATAAAGTTATTTCTAGATGAAGAAGACATGGATTGTAGTGTAATAATTGAGGAGGGGGAAGAGGAAGACCTTGCCATTCAATCCATGGAAGAAAGAGCTATTCTCAAGAACTGGACCGCTACACCATCTCGGGCCCGTCGAGTTCCTGGGTAGCTTAGCAAATTATCATGAATTATTTTCAAATAGTTTTGACCATTTAAGACCTTTTTCAGTATTGTGTTTGAAATAATTACTCGAGCCATCGAGTCGTACTTATCTTTCTACATTCTTTTCAGCATAATTATTATATATCCTGATAAACCTACGATGGTGACATGTAATGAGACAACACAATATAAGGACAGTGATTCAGAGAATCTGGAAGATGATATACTACCCGAGGAAATCATCAGAGAAGCATAGAACTTTGAAAACAAACCAAAGTCTAATTTGGAGGAAACTGAGGCCGTTAACTTCACAGATTCTGAAACAGTCAAGGAAACGTGTATAAGTCATC
This sequence comes from Nicotiana glauca, assembly GCA_026770625.1. Classification (NCBI taxonomy): domain Eukaryota; kingdom Viridiplantae; phylum Streptophyta; class Magnoliopsida; order Solanales; family Solanaceae; genus Nicotiana; species Nicotiana glauca. The sequence goes on along the minus strand of MU721084.1, from coordinate 33,168 downwards.
TATCACCGTTAGAGAAAGGAGAGTACATTAGATTTCCTGTTGCCCAACATACACATACTGATTGAAAACTATGCCAAGCATGAGCTCCAATTCTTTATGGATTTCTTTGCAGGATACCACCAGATCTGGATGGATGAAGAGGATGCCGAAAAGACAGCCTTCATCACATCATGTGGAATATACTATTACAATATGCTGCCATTTGGCTTGAAGAATGCTGGATCCACCTACATGAGACCATATTCCATGACATGATTCATAAGGAAATAGAGGTATACATGGATAATATTATCATCAAATCTAAAAGGAGTTTGGACCACATAGTAGACCTGAGGAAATTCTTTGACTGGCTTCGAAAATACAATTTGAAGTTGAATCATGTAAAATGTGCCTTCGGAGTCCCTGCTGGAAAGTTGTTAGGATTCATCATCATTCGCCGAGGGATTAAGTTAGACCCATCAAAAATCAAAGCTATTCAAGACTTGCCTCCGCCCGTAGATGGAGAATACAAACCATTGAAAATGTATTTTCCGAACGAAGAAGTGTCATTTGTAGATGAAGATATTACCGAAGCATACGACGGTTAGAGTATGTTCTTCATTAGAGCAACAAACTTCAAAGGAGTAGGTTTCAGAGATGTCTTAGTATCAGAAACTAGTCAACACTATCCGGTATCCACAAAACTCAAGTTTCTATGTACCAACAATATGGCGGAATATGAGGCCTGCATCCTGGGACTCAGGTTGGCCATTGACATGAGCGTTCAAGAGCTGCTGGTTACCGGAGATTCAAATCTTTTAGTGCACCAGGTTCTAAGGGACTAGGCTACGAAGAACACCAAAGTATTTCCATATTTGCACTGTGTACAAGAGCTGATCAAGAGGTTCATAAAGATAGAGTTCAAACATGTTCCGAGGATTCAGAATGAGTTCGCAGTACAACACCTAGATAAGAATGTCATTGATCCTATCCCTATAGGAATTCATAAGCAGCCAGCTTATTGTGCTCATATTGAAGAAGAGATTGACGCAAATCCACGGTTCGATGACATTAAGGAATACACGGCAAAGGGAGAATATCCAGAGCACACAATCCATACTCAGAAGTGCGCGCTTCATAGATTAACCAACCATTTCTTTCAAAGTGAAGGAATTATTTATAGAAGGACTCCTTACCTAGGATTATTTCGGTGTGTGGATGCCAAGGAGGCATCCATATTGCTCGAGGAAATACATGCCAAAGCCTGCATACCCCACATGAATGGTTTCATTTTGGCTAAGAAGATATTAAGAGCAGGGTATTTCTGGATGACTACAGAAATGGACTGCATCAAGTATGTTCAAAAGTGTCACCAATGCCAGATACATGCTGACATGATACGGGTTCCACCTAACGAACTTAATGCAACAAGTTTGACCTGACCCTTCTCCGTTTAGGGCATGGATGTCATCGGACTAATCGAACCCACTGCTTCAAATGGACATAGGTTCATTCTGGTTTCCATAGACTACTTTACAAAATGGGTTTAGGCTGCATCTTATAAAGCTATAACTAAGAAAGTTGTAGCAGATTTTGTTCGGGATCACATCGTTTGTCGATTTGGAGTACCAAAGTCAATCATTACTGACAATGCTGCCAATCTCAACACCAATTTGTTGAAAACCATGTGTGAAACATCCAAGATCAAGCATCGGAACTCTACAACATACATGTCGCAAATGAACGGTGCCGTAGAAGCAACCAACAAGAACATCAAGAAGATATTGAGGAAAATGGTAGACAATTACAAACAATGGCACGAGAAGCTACCATTTGCTTTTCTTGGGTATAATACGACAATTCGTACATCAATTGGGGAAACTCCCTCTCTACTGGTTTATGGTACTGAAGTCGTTATTCTCGCCGAAGTGGAAATCCCTTCCTTAAGAATCATACAAGAAGTAGAGCTCAACGATGCGCAATGGATATGAAGCCAGTATGAACAACTAGCTCTTATGAATAGAAAAGAATGAATGTGGTATGTCAGAGTCAAATCTACTAGAATAGAATGGCAAGCGCTTTAAGCAAAAAGGTCAGGTCGAGGCAATTTACTTCGGGGTGGTTGGTACTAAAGCGAATCATCCCATATCAGGATGAAGCAAAGAGGAAATTCTCACCTAACTGGCAAGGTTCTTACATGGTTCACCGGGTGTTAACAGGAAGAGCACTTATACTTGCAGAAATGGATGGAGAGATTTTGCCAAAATCAATTCAGACGCAGTCAAGAGATACTATATTTAAGATTATGTTTGCTCTTTATATTTGATGTAACTGAACTATGCTTGACCTGATTCCTGTTTAAGAGGGGATGTGTAGGAAGGCCTATGGGTTCTGTCACATTATATTAGAATCTTCATTTCCCCTAAGATAAAAAACTGGGGAAAGATCTCGAGTTTGCCCGATCTCATCACATTTGGAACAGATCTCCATTATTCAATAAGACTAAGCATTGACTTTCCTTTCATGAAGCTAAGCACTGCCTCCATTATTGCATAAGGCTAAGTATTGTCTTTTCTTGCATGATGCTAAGCACTTCCTCCATTATTGCAGAAGACTAAGCACTGACTTTCCTGCATGAGACTAAGCATCGTTTCCACTCCTTGCATAGGGCTAAACACTACCCTCACCATTGCATAAGGCTAAGCATTGCCTCTTCTTGCATGAGACTAAGCACCGTCTGCATTCCTTGCATGAGGCTAAGCATTGCCTCCATTATTACATAAGACTAAGAATTGTCTTCCCTTGCATAAGACTAAGTACTGTCTCCCTTCTTCGCATAGGGCAAAACACTGCCCTTATCTCATACAAGACTAAGCCTTTTCTTGTCTCGTCCTCGCATATGACTAAGAATCACCTGTTTCCCTTATTAAACGATTGATATCATCACATCTTTGCATTTCATGGGCTAAAACATCGCCACATAGTCCGAAGGCACCATCTTTATGGCCTAAAGACACCATTCCATGGCCAAAGGATCTCTCAAAACTGCATATCATTATTCAAAGGCGTCATAGTCTAGAGGTACCATCCTCATACCCCCCGGGGCACCATTCCATGGCCTGTCAATCCTTCACCATACTCTTCATGTCCCAGGATATCATGGTCTAAGGACATCATCCTCATCGTCAGAAGAAAACTTTCATGGTCCAAAGGGAATTTGCATCTTGTTTAAATTTTTGCAATAACCCATATATATTCGCATGCACCGTGTTTTAAGTTTTGTATGTCACTCAGGAGGAAGCCGTTCTACAAACAGGAGCAATTTTCACTCTGGTTTTTGTTCACAACGTTCACATCCCTGACTATCTCAAACATAAATGACGAACATTAAGTGATTGGACTTTTGTCCTATAGTCATTCAAATACTCGCCTTATGTATCTATAACATTCAAATTCGCATCCATGGCCCCACCCAAAATTATTTGTTACCTTCAACACTACCCTCTTATAATAACTCCATCAGTTTCGTTCGCCGTTGCATCCAGAACTACACACGACCTAATTCTCGCAGTACCAGGGATATGTAGGCAACTCAAGAACTAGTATTCGACCCCCATTTTTTGTTTTTCAAAAATATATTATTTCTCATTCAATTAGGACAGAATTGATCATCATTTTTCTTACCCGACAACTCTTTCATCATTCCTGGGTAAGCAGGGGTAGTTGTAGATACCCAATTTTGCCTTCATTATTTTAAATAAGTATATATAGCTTCAAATTATCATTTTGCATAATTAATTTTACATGATTTATACAAGTATTTTCTATAATTTTTAAAGCTGTAAAATTGATTTCTTTGCATTTAAATTACTTTATTATTTATTAATTACCCATTTAAATTATTTTAGGATGACTTAATCATCTAAATTTATTATTTGTATATATATATATGATTCATAATATTTACTTTATCTTATACAATTATATTTGTATTTTTTGAGCTATTTATATAATTTTACAATAATAGTCTATATTCATGCATAATTACATTTTTATTACATTATTTGTGCCAAAATAATAGTTTTTATATTTTTAATGTGACGCTATTATTTTCAATCATTTTACTACACAAGTAATATTTTTATTACATAAATTATTTTAAACAAAAATTTTGCATATTAAATTTAGGGCCCCAACACAGGGCTAATCTCTTACCAAATCTTGCCCAATTCATTAGCCCAACACCAAGATCCCAAGCCAAATGACCCTCTAATTTGACCCGGTCGGTATCCATTTGAACGACCCCCCCCCTCTTGTCACACCTCCTTTTCTACTACACCCCAGAAGGGTATAATAAAGGGAGTTATTTCCAACTTGAAGTAATAATCGAAACAGGATTATTTAATTAAAAATCAGAGTCGCCACTTGGAATATTTATGGTATCCCAAGTCACCGATTTAAATCCCGAATCGAGGAAAAGAATAATTCTGTTATTACAGTCTGCAAATCAGAAATTCGGGTAAGGAAATCTGTTAATCCGGGAGAAGGTGTTAGGCACTTCCGAGCTCCGTGGTTCTAGCATGGTCGCTTTGATAAAACTTGCCTTATGAAATTATTTAATTAATGATTTTAAAATATATGTGCTTTTGCTTCTTTCACCCCTTTTAATTCAGAGAATTATCTTGAAACGGGTTACGTGTACATATACCTGCTTGTTTGGCGCGTCAAAAATTATGTCACACAAGCGTGTCCACAATTAATAACGCTTTATTATTATTCAGAATGTTTGGGCAAAATTTGCGCGAATGCATACTCTGGTTTTGTTTTTAGAATTGTAATTATGTTACGCGAACGTATACACAATCACGATAGTATTTTAAAACGGCCCTAAAGGATATTCTACAAAATATTAGTCATTTGTATCTAATCTATAAAAAATTAATACAAGGGCTATATGATATTTAATGGAGGGTGGCACACCTCAAACTATTTAAACAAACATTAATTAATAGCCCGTAACATATTTTTTATTAAGAAAAGTTCGATCGAAGTTGCGAACGCATAGTTCAAATTAATTTTAGAATTATGGTGATGTTACACGAACGTATACGCAACCACAATCGTATTTTTAAATAGCCCTAAAGGCTTGCTACGAATATTAATTAATTTTTTTATATCTAAATTAACACGAGGGCCATAGGTGATTTTGATTAAAATGGCACACCTCATTTCTACTTTTAAAAGAGAACTACATTTGGAGGGCCGTAAATATCTATGTCATTTAGCATGGCTCGCCCCCATTAATTAAAAAGAAGTCAATTATCTAATCATCAAAAATCCAGTTAACTAAAAAAAACCAAATTGCTTCAAAAGACTCAAACTTGGGCCCCAATGAGCCCATTTCCTAAAGAGGGAAGGTTGACAAATATTTAGAGGGTCATATATTAAATCCAGCAATCTTCGACTGCTTTTGGGCCAGCCTTAAGCCCAAATTCCTAGACCGATGTCATGCCCAATTAACAAAAAAAAAACGATCAAAGTTGTATATCACATAAGCGAAATGTCGAACTGAGCGAAAGATCTTGAATTAAATGTGAGACGTGAATCAACTGGCTGAAAATCCTACAATTTAATTCTAACTCCACTTTGAGCAAATTTACAAACACTTAAATGGAAGCCATATGTATCTTTATTTTCAAAGTGAATCTGAACCATTTCCCTCTCCTATTTCCATAACTTTACATTAACTAATGTTTGTGAAGCTTAAACTTAAACAGAATTATTTTTCCTTGCTAGCAATCGACTCAGCAGATTAACACAGAAATTATTTGGATCCCGTGTTCAACCATTATTTTCCTACTTAGCATGTGTTCAACTATCTGAAACCATTGAATCAACCACAATACCAGATCCATATCCAGTCCTTAAGAAGAAAAAAAAACAACTAGACTAAAGTGAAATGAGTAGACCAGGAGACTAGAGCATGGGTAGAGTTATGATTCAAACAGGATATGCCAACCTATGGTAAATATACATCAAAGCATGAAACAAGAGGGCAAAAGCAGATTAAAATTGAAGAGAACATGATTGTGAACCAACAGTCCAACCTACATACAAGAATCAGAAAAATTGACAAAAATCCTACTAGAGAAATAATGAACTACCAAAGTAATACTACTGTATCAGTCCGTATTCATAGCAAACAATCAGAAATATGAGAGAATTAAACTAAGCTAAATAGTTGTGAAAGTGCAGAAGAACTGAGTAAACTACTGTATCAACACAAATCACTATTCACATGAATTAATCTTCATATCAGCTCAATTTTCAAATTTTCACTTCACAATCAAAATGGTTACAAAGAGTGTACTTGTGAATGAAAAAAAGCAAAGGAAAATATGAGGAGTCAGCAGTATCAAGTGTAGAAATCAGCTCCAGCAACAGATTAACCCAGATTTAATAATCAAAACCACAAAAATCAATTCCTAAATCAATGGAACAGTGAACTCCAACAAAGCTCGAATCAAACAACCTTTCCAAACCCAAAATCAACCCATTTCCAATTCTCAAATGAACTAGAGTTATTTTAAGCAGAAAAACCTCAAAACTAGAATCAGAAATTAATAGAACAATATTATTTTTTGAAACTTTCAGCCGTCTCTGATTTTTGATTTTTTAACTCCTTTTTTTTCTTCCAACTCTCTAAAGTCTCTCAATTTTTAGGCTCTCCAGTTCTGCCTTGAAAGGCAAGTTTAATATGCCTTTATAGGCAAGAAAGGTAGGTCATCTTTCAGAATAGTTTTTCTCCCCTTTTACCCCTTTTACCCCCTGGTTTCCCTTAGCTATTTTACTCTTCTAACCCTCTTCAAAATATCTGAAAATCACCCCTCTAACAGACTTACGTTTTTTGCATCCCCTAGAACCTTCTCCTCTAATAGAATTGATTCCCTCCAACCCCAAATCCCTAAATTGACCCTCGACACCCATATTTTTTACATTCAGCAGGGCAACCTAGGTCAAGTTAACCCAAGGTCCCAAATGAGTGTCTCTTACCTGGGTCAGCAATGGCCACAAGTAATTCAGAAGTCCAAACCATCACAAATGATTGATCAAAGAAAATCAAACTCAGAAAGAAAAAGGAAAAAACAAACAATAATTCAGATTTTACAAATAAACCCAATTTTAATTACCAACTAAGATGGACTCTGTTATTAAATATAAAAAAAATGAAATAAGCACACCAAGAAACAGAAGTACTGGAATAGCAAAAATTGAGGGGAAAGGGCGCAGAAAATACCATTATATGCCGAAATGTCAGGACAAACGAAACAAAACGTCGAACGATAAAGGGAATAGACATTTAGCCATAATTCGACGAGTTCTTCACAATCCGGTGACCTCAGAATGAACTAAAGCCAACGCCAATCGACTGCTTGCATCAAGAGCAATTGACTGGCGTAAGTTATAGGCCAAATCGAGCCGGAACTGTATGCAAATTTAGAAAACAGAATAGACTAGATTGAACTTTTTAGACTTGGAATTGTGGGACTTTCGTTGGGATTTTTGGGAAATAGATGTGGGGATAGTGTTTGAGAGAACATGGGGGTGGCGTGGTACGAATTTGAGGCGGTTTGGAGACTCGCCACCACCGTAGGCGATTTCCGGCGGCGGCTGGTGGTGGTGGATGGTGGTAAGAGATTAGGTCACACTGCTCTTAGGTTTAAGGTTGTTTGGACATTCTTATGTATTTGGGGTAAGGAACCTGGACCGTTTGATGAAGCCAAATCAATGGCTCAGATCTATTTTAGATTTGGATCTCCAAACGACATCGTTTTGGAGATTGATTCTTGGACCGGGTAATGGGGCTGGTCTTTGGGTGGGTTCAACGTTTAATTTTGGGCTGGGAAAAGGAGAAATGAGCTAAGGCCCAAGATCTGATACAAATGCCCCCCTCTCTTCACTTTTCAAATTCTAATTTCCCTTTTGTTTTCTTCTTTTGTTTTCCCTTTTTTTTCAAAATTAAACTAAAATCTAAATTAATTCCTAGAGCCTAATTAACCCTAAAAAAAATACTAAGTAAACCTAAATGATAAATATCACAATTAGGTAACAGCAAATTAAAAGAAAAGGTACTCAAAATAAAAGTTAAAAATTAAAAATGCAAATTAAACTATTTTTGTGATTTTTCTTTTTTATAAAATAACTTGATTGCTAGTTAATTCTTAAAAATGCAAAGTCAAACTCTAAATGCAAATGCAACATATTTTTATGTTTTTTACTAATTAGAATGCACAAATAATAATGTAAACAATTAACAAAAAATGTCACAAAAATCCACAAAATTGCAAACGCTGAAAGAAGTTATTTTGTTTTGAATTTCTTGGAGTAATTCATATAGGAAAAAAATCACGTGCTCACAGCTGACCCTCTTTTCTTGGAAACACGAAGAGTTTTCGTGCAAAGATAAGTGAGCGGATACGAGCGATTTTTGCCCGTTTGAATACTCCGTGTGAAGCATTTTTGAAAGAGTTGACCACACCCTGCTTCCAAGGTTGCCTACATATCCTTGGCTAAAAAGGAATCAGGTCAGTGTAATTCGAAAAGGTCTGGTAGCAGGGACTACCATGAAGCTGTGGTTTTACTGTTGTTGTTGCTGCTGCTACTGCTTACTGAACCCCCTTATTACACCGTGTAAAAAATAAAAAGAAATTAGATTAAGCTATGATCTATGAATTACAAAAGATCCTATCTATATCTTCAAACTTGCACTTGTGGTTCTTGTTGCCTTGTTGACTTGTATTCTCCCGGCGACATCCTTTTGTTGCTGCCTTGAATTGTGATCTGAGACATTTTGCCCTTCCTCCGAGTGATGCTTGACCGCTAAAACTTTAAATGTATTCCTCTGTTCTCCAGGCGGGCTCCTGACTACTGAAACTTGAAATGTAGTCCTCTATTCTCCAGGCGGGCTCCTGACTGCTAAAACTTGAAATGTATGCCTCTGTTCTCCAGGCGAGCTCCTGACTTCGACAAAATAGACAAAACAAAGAAAATTTTCTGCCCCAGTTTGGTGGCTGGGCATCACGTTACCGGATATTAATAAGAATTTGAAAACTAAAACTTGAATTGAATTACCTCTGTTCTCCAGGCGGGGTCCTGACTACTAAAACTTGAAATGTATGCCTCTGTTCTCCAGGCGGGCTCCTAACTGATGAAACTTGAAATGTATGCCTCTGTTCTCCAGGCGGGCTCCTGACTGCTGAAACTTGAAATGTGTGCCTCTGTTCTCTAGGTGGTCTCCTGACTGCTGAAACTTGAAATTTATGCCTCTATTCTCCAAGCGAGCTCCTGACTTCAATAAAATAGACAAAAACAAAGAAAATCTCTTGCCCCAGCTTGATGACTGGGCATCATAGTACTAGATATTAATAAAAATTTGAAAACTAAAACTTGAATTGTGATATTTCTGTTCTCCAGGCGGGCTCCTGACTGCTGAAACTTGAAATGTATGCCTCTGTTTTTCAGGCGGGCTCCTGACTGCTGAAACTTGAAATGTGTGCCTCTGTTCTCTAGGCGGACTCCTGACTTCAAAAAAATAAACAAAAAAAAAAAAATTCTGCCCCAATTTGGTTTTTGGGCATCACGTTACCGGATATTAATAAGAATTTGAAAACTAAAACTTGAATTGTAATACCTCTATTCTTCAGGCGGGCTCCTGACTGCTGAAACTTGAAATGCATGCCTCTGTTCTCCAGGCGGGCTCCTGACTGCTGAAACTTGAAATGTATGCCTCTGTTCTCCAAGCGGGCTCCTGACTGCTGAAACTTGAAATGTATGCCTCTGTTCTCCAAGCGGGCTCCTGACTGCTGAAACGTGAAATGTATGCCTTTGTTCTCCAGGCGGGCTCCTGACTACTGAAACTTCAAATGTATGTCTCTGTTCTCCAGGCGGGCTCCTGACTTCGACAAAATAGACCAAACAAAGAAAATTTTTTGCCCCATTTGGTGGCCGGGTTACCAGATATTAGTAAGAATTTGAAAACTAAAACTTGAATTGTAATACATCTGTTCTCCAGGCGGGATCCTGACTGTTGAAACTTGAAATGTGTGCCTCTATTCTCCAGGCGGGCTCCTGATTATTGAAACTTGAAATATATTCCTCTGTTCCCCAGGCGGGCTCCTGATTTCAACAAAACAAATACAACGAAGAAAATTTCTTGCTCCAGTTTGGTGGCTGGGCATCATATTACCGGATAAGAATTTGAAAGCTAAAACTCGAATTGTACTCCCTCTGTTCTTCAGGCGGGGTCCTGACTGCTAAAACTTGAATGTATTCCTCTGTTCTCCAAGCGGGCTCCTGACTGCTAAAATTTGAAATGTATTCCTCTGTTCTTCAGGTGGGCTCCCGACTTCAACAAAAATCGACAAAACAAAGAAAATTTTCTGCCCCAGTTTGGTGGCTGGGCATCATATTACCAGATATTAATAAGAATTTGAAAGCTAAAACTTGAATTTTACTCCCTCTGTTCTTCAGGTGGGGTCTTGACTGCTAAAACTTGAATGTGTTCTTCTATTCTCCATGCGGGCTCCTGATTGCTAAAACTTGAAATGTATTCCTCTGTTCTTCAGGCGAGCTCCTGAATTGACTCAGTTGCCAGTGGCTGAGGCAAAGGATGTCCCAGGGAACTACAAACGAGCAATAATGACACACAAAGGAAAAGAAGTGGAGGAAGAATTTATTGAGATCGGAGGATCGAATCATTTTGAAAGATGTCTTACCTCCAAACAACTAAGAAAGGACAAGCTCTTCAAGGGTAGCCGAATGCCAGTAAGGGAATCAGTGACCGAGGAGGAGTTCGAAGAGTTCTTGAGAAAGATGAAAGTGCGAGACTATTCCATTGTTGAACAATTAAGGAAAACTCTAGCTAATATTTCTCTGCTATCTTTGTTGATACAATCAGATGAACATCGTCGGGCCATAACAAAGATTCTGAAAGAGGCACATGTTCCTGATAACATCACCGTAAATCAATTAGAAAAGATTGCTGGCAGGATCTTCGAAGCAAATAGGATCACTTTTCCGGATGATAAGCTTCCTATAGAGGGTGCGGAACACAATCGAGCTCTGTGTATCACGGTGAAGTGCGAAAATTATTTTGTCACTAGAGTATTGGTGGATAATGGTTCCAGTGCAAATATTTGCCCTTTGTCCACTTTGAAAAAGTTGAAGATTGACACCAAAAGAATCCACATGAGCAGTGTAGGTGTTCGAGGTCTTGATGGGAAAGAAAAAAGCTCTGCTGGAGATATAAAACTTGAATTGGTGATAGGGCCAGTTTGTGTCAATATGGACTTTCAAGTGCTAGACGTGGTTGTCCCGTATAATTTATTATTGGGTAGGCCTTGGATACATGCGGCTAAGGCAGTGCCATCATCATTACATCAAATGTTGAAATTTGAGTGGGACGAACAAGAGATAGTGGTGCATGGGGAGGAGGATTTGTCCCTTTATGAAGATTCATCTATTCCATTTATTGAGGTCGAACTGCAGAAACGATGTCTATCGAAAGGATTCCTAAATAAAAAAGCATTCCAAGGCCAAGACTATCACCTTTGATCCGCATGGTAGCTAATGAGATGTTGAAGTATGGTTTTGTGCCGGGTAAAGGTCTGGGAGCATCTTTGCAAGGTATCGTACAACCAGTATTTCTACATAAAAATATGGGTACATTTGGTCAGGGGTTCAAGCCTACAAAGGATGATGTGAAGAACTACAAGGTTGGAAAGTAAAGCATGGCTGCTCTATAGGCCTATCCCACACCTCTTCAGAACTTTTGCCAAATCAGGAACAGTGAAGCATTCGGTGTTAGCAGTTCCAAAACCTGGGGTTGTCTTTGATGCGGAGTTGATTGTGAGGGTCCAAAGACTATGTGATAAAGTGAACACGGTATAAATTGGGGAAGGTTCTGGTGACGAAGAGGTGCATTTTGTCAGGCTGAATGGGAATATCAACAATTGGGAATCTACTCCTCTTCCTACTCGGAGGGAGTTTTGGTGGTGGGCTTTGATTTTCTTTTAGTTGTCTGGATTGTTCCAGGTTTGTGATTCACATTCTATGCTCCGTCCGTTTGGATGTGTTAAACCTTGTTATCTTTCAATTTCAATGAAATGCAATTTCCATTATCCTTTATTCCTGATAGTTTCATTTTTGTTTTTCTGTTCTTTCTTGTACAATTCTTTTATGCTGGTTTCAATGACATGACATGCATGAGGAATCTTCGGCCAAGTTTTGAAAGCCAACTTAATCCTAAGAATCCAAAATAGAGCTTGATGATGCATCACAGATTGATGATGATGAATGGGTCAAACCCGCCTGGAACAATTGAGTTTGATCAATGAGAAGAGATTGGCAGCAGTATGTTATGGTCAATTATATCAACAGAGAATGGCGAGAGCATATAATAAGAAGGTGCGCCCACGAAAGTTCGAAGTGGGTCAGCAAGTGTTGAGGTGTATTCTTCCACACCAGGCCGAGGCTAGAGGCAAGTCCGCCCCAAATTGGCAGGGGCCGTTCATCGTGACGAGAGTGTTGTCCAATGGTTCTTTGTATTTGACAGATATAGAAGGCACGTCTGTTGAAATAGCCATCAATTCTGATGTTGTCAAGAGATATTATATATGATTTCCTTTGAATTAATTGCATTTGTTTGTATTTGGCATGTTTTGAAGATTGGAATGACGAAGGCATTTTATTCTGCTATCTAAATATTTTATCCTTTGTTACCCCTTCGAGCCGCATTTATTTTCTTTCATACTCCTCTTTCGGAATCAGTGACAAAAACTCGTAAACACAAGCGTGAAAAGTAAGTGATGAAAAGGAGAAGGAAAACAATAAAAAGAGAGAGAGAAGAAAAATGAAAAAAAAAGAAAAAGAAAAGAAAAAAAAGAAAAAGAAAAGAAAAGAAAATAAAATAAAAGAAAAGAAACAGAAAAAAAAGAAGAAAAAAAAGAAGAAAAAAAAAAGAGAAGAGAGAAAATGGAAGAGAAGAAAAATCACAACAACAAAGTAATTTTTATGACATGAACTACGTTTCACCTGATTCCTTTTAAGGATACGTAGGCAGCCTCACGGTTCGGTCCCATCAAAATAAAAATCCAAAAGTCCCCAAGTGAGAAACTGGGTCAGAAAAGATTTTATTCCGAAAGTTATAATTTTGAACCCATTTGAATTGTTTTGAGCCTTTGATACCCTTTCTTTCTAACCCTGTTCAAAAGCCTGCATTATGGTCCAAAGAAAGACCTTCTCATCAGTCTTCAAGAAATGCCAAGTCAAGCAAGAAGAGGTAATCCATGTCAGGGACAACACTCTGGTCCAAGCAGAAAAATGATGAAAATGAGAGAGTCTTATTGGTGAAAACCCTCACGGGCACCGTAAGGCGACGCGAGCTGAGTGAAATGAAAAATGAGAGTCTTATTGGTGAAAACCCTCACGTGAACCATAAAGCGAAAGTGAGTTGAGAGAAGTCAAAATGAGAGAGTCTTATTGGTGAAAACCCTCACGGGCACCTTAAGGCGAAAGTGAGTTTTCAGATGAACAAATGAGTGGGGTTTTGTGGGTGAAAACCGTTCAGGACACCACAGGATGGACAAGGTTAGGGTTTGGTTGAACAAATCAGGTTATGGAACTTAGGGGCAAAAAGCATGGAAAGTGAAAGTTGATTGGTTGGACGGATTGGGCCGATTAGTCCGAAATGCATGTCATGATCAATGGTACCAGCTGTTCCACTCAGATAATTCTCTTTTCCTTTTCTTTCCTTTTCGTAAGTCGTCCGGTTTTGGATTCTCTTTATCCTTAACTCTCAAGGTCATTGCATTTTATTACTTTTGGGGTTTGTTTCTCTAAGATGGGTCAATGTCAGTTTTGTTCAAAACAAAGAAGAAAGGATGTCAAGACTCACTACCAGTTTCCCAATTGCAAAGCACAGTGGGGCCAGAACGTACCAAAGATGGCATGATGCAAAGTAAGATACAAAGGGTCACCGGAAGTTTCATTGGTGGATTGATTGGTAGTTTTGTGGGGAGATGCAAAGTTTCAGACAAAGGGGTCAGAAATGTAAAACAACAATTTTCTATCTCAGGACGTCCAAAGTCATGGGGTTTGAAAGTCAGTCAGAAAGTCAAGCGGTTTAGGGACATTTCGGGAAGCAGGTCAAAGCAAAACACAGCAGCGAAGACATTTTCAGCAAGAATGCCATCAACTAACCACCAACAAAATCTTTCTTTGATTGAAACAGGGGCAGAAAAGTTTCTTTGTTTTGTCCATTTTATTGAAGTCAGGAGCCTCCTAGAGAACAGAGGCATACATTTCAAGTTTCAGCAGTCAGGAGCCCGCCCGGAGAATAGAGGCATACCTTTCAAGTTTCAGCAGTCAGGAGCCCGCCTGGAGAACAGAGGCATACCTTTCAAGTTTCAGCAGTCAGGATCCCGCCTGAAGAACGGAGGGAGTACAATTCAAATTTTAGCTTTTCAATTCTTATTAATATCCGGTAAATGTGATGAGCAGCCACCAAACTGGGGCAGAAAATTTTCTTTGTTTTGTCTATTTTTGTTGAAGTCAGGAGCTCGCCTGGAGAATAGAGGAATACATTCAAGTTTTAGCATTGATTTAATAACAACAGGGGTAGCGGGAGTCCCTTTCACAACTACAACAGGCTTGCTTGGCATCCTTAATACCACCAACTTTGACTTTTTCTGACTTGCCTCGACACCATTTGAAGACCCTTCTGCAAACATCACACATTTTCTAGATAGCTCAACTTGCTCCACAACCTTAGCGGGATTTTCAATTTTAATGGGAGGCTCGAGATGAGGACTGCACCGGTATGGATCCGAGGTCTTGAATGTTGGTTTTGTACCATAGTATTGGGCATCAGGAACTTTGAACAAGGTTTCACTAGAAGATAGAAGGATGTTGTCATGGGGAGGAGCTGCAAAAATGGGAGTAGTTAATGACATGCTTGTATTGGCGGGTGGGGCATGAAAAGGCTGGGACAAGGTGCCAGGGTAGTTTTGGCAAGGGGTACAACCTGGGTCATGTTGGAAGGAGAGTTGGTGCGATGGAAGCAAGACTTTCGATGTAGTTGGTGGAGAATGAGGGTAGAGGGTGCCCACTAATCCAAGCCTGGTACATTTTCGCTATCTGACGCTTCAACCTTTGGGCCTCTTCTTTCAACTCAAATTCCGATTCGACAGCATGTATGTCTGATCCCTTACTAGTCATGGCTGTCTTGCTATTTGACCCAGCGTGCATGAATGACTTGCTCGAATGCCACAAACTAACCACCTGCCTGAACTTAATATAACAAAATAAAGCCATCACGTTAGTGTTAGGACATTTAACATAAGATAACTCACTTTATGTGCAATGCGCCTAGCCACAGTTATCGGTTCTAAAATGATTTTACGGGTACAAAGGTCAATTGGCATCATCCCAATTTGCTCATTTCAACCCTCTCCTTTCTTTTCTTTCCTCACCCTCCTTTAGCTCGCTCATTTTCCTTCCCATTTCTTTCTGATTATCGCTCTTTTCTTCCTTCTTATTTCTCACCTCCCATAACTTCACCTCTCTCTTTTTCCCTTTTTCTCTGTTTTGTTTTTATTTTTCCCTCTTTTTTTCTTTTAATAAAAAAAAATAATTCGATCGAACCCTATGTAGGTTGCCTACGTATCATGACCCATGAGAATAAATTAAAAACACCAAAATGATTTATAATATATAATTAACAATTTAAAAATACATGACTTAATTTTATGGATATAAAATGCAATTAAATCTTAAAAAGGTTAATATTGTAATTATATGCAATTAGCTTTATAAAATACTAAATAAAATTATAAAAATATGTGAAAATCACCTTCACTATATTTTGACATACAGATGAAAATTCAATATATGAATTATCAAAAATAATAATTTTGGAAATAATTATTAGGATTTTATGGATAGAAAAGGGGAAATAAATTAATTAAAATTATGGAAAAATATTAAAACACTTGGATATGCTTATATATATATATATATATATACACACACACACAAACACACACACACACACACTATTTTGAAGTTATTTTGCATATTGAAAATATATAGGAAAAAATTGGGTATCAACAGTTGCTCTTCTTTACCCGGGAAGGATGAAAGAGTTGTCGGGTAAAGATATGATGGCTAATTTTGACCGAACGGAATGGTTCGAAGGAGTTAGGCCGCGCCCTGGCTTCTGAGCTGCCTACATAGCACTGATTTTATAGGAATCAGGCCATATGTAGTTCAGGACCCATTGACGGGGCATACCGATGAGCCGGTTTCAAGAATGGACACAATATCTAGGGCTGGGTGAGTGAAAGGTTTACGGGAATGGCTAGGTTTGATGCGATTGCAGGAACTGGAGCGGGATCGCTCCTGCTGGGATGAGCGTTGCTATCCGGCGTACCTGCAATTAGAAATAATACAAGCGTATATTGTGCATAAATTTAAACTTGATGCAAATTCCTGCCGGACCATGAATGTTGTCTTTGGACAGGTAGGATGACGTCCTGGGCCATGAAGCGTATGATAAAGGATTCATAGGCCATGAAATGATGTTCTCGGGCTATGAGGATGGTACCTCCGAACCATAATGCCTTTGAATAATGATATGTAAAATATTGAAAGGGATCATCGGGCCATGACGTGGTGTTCTTGGGCTATGAAGATGGTTCCTCTGAAAAATGACGCCTTTGGATAATTTGGCAATCTTTTAGACCGTGAGATGCAGTATGAGATGATCTTTCAGCCCCTGAGATACAGTAGAATAATGCAGACAAGACAGAGCTTAGTCTTGTGAATTAAAGGGCAGAGCTTAGCCCGTAAGAAAAAGCGAAACGAATAGTGCTTGGGATAGTTCTTAGTTTCGAAAGAAAATAGGAGGCCGCGCTTAACCTCAGAAGGCAAAATGATAGCCTTATGCAAAAATGCAAATGTAGAGAGAGGTAAAGCTTAACCTCGGAAAGTAGAAAGGTAGCCTTATGCAAGAATACAGATGCAGATAACGTTTAGTCTCGGAAGGCAGAATAGTAGCCTTGTGCAATGCAAATGCAGATGGAGACAACGTTTAGTCTCGGAAGGCAGAAAGGTAGCCTTATGCAAGGATGCAGATGGAGGTTGAGCTTAACCTCGGTAGGCAGAATAGTAGCCTTATGCATGTTGGAAGGCAGAATAGTAGACTTATGCAATGCAAATGCAGATGGAGGTAGAGCTTAGCCTCGGAAGGCAAAATGGTAGCATTATGCAAGTTGGAAGGCAGAATAGTAGCCTTATGCAAAATGAAATAACGAATGATAGTAGAGTTTTCTTAGTTGATAGTTGTTTGTGGTGTTGTGATTACTGGGAGCATTACTTGTGTGTGCTGATAGTAAATATTGGCAAGTGCAATGATTCGTAGAGTCGTATTCTCGAAAGATGTTTGTCCCATGGGCGTATAGTGTTTTTAATGATTTTGTAATCCTAGTGCCTACATCCAAAAAAAATCGTGAGTTTTGTAAGGGGGAAGGTCATTTCATATCCCCGCTGGCTTTGATCTGGTGATACTATATGCATCATTGGGGTAGCATTGCTAAACAAAGCAGTTTCAGTAATAAACATGCATGATTTTGTAAAAATATAACATAAGTATAAAATGAAGATAGCTTTTCAGATGAACCGATGACTGCGACGTAGCTTGGGACATTGCAACCTTTCCAACTGTGGAATTTTGAGGGCCCCCCTCAAAATTCTGCCCCAGTTTAATGGGTTGATGATTCTGATTGTTGCTTGCGACGATCGGCTGAAATTACTTCGGAATTTTGGGGGTCCTCCTCAAAATTCTGCCTCAGTTTCCAACTGCGGGGGGAAATGGAAATTTTATAGAATTGTGATCGAACCTATAGGGCTACCTACGTATCGCATTTTAAATGGGAATCAGGTCATGCGTAGTTCAATTTACATTATATAAGGAGCATAAAGATTACACATAGCAACGCTTGACTGCATCTGAATTGTTCGGCTTCTGCCAGACTTCTCCGTCCATTTCTGCAAGTATAAGGGCTCCTCCTGTCAGGACCCGATGAACCTATATGGACCCTGCCAGTTGGGAGAGAATCTCCCCTTGGCTTCATCTTGATGCGGAAAAATTTTCTTTAACACCAGATGTCCTGGTGTGAATTGTCTTGGCTTGACTCTTTTGTTGAAGGCTTTGGACATTCTGTTCTGATAGAGTTGACCATGGCAAACTACATTCATTCTATTTCCTTCTATAAGGGCTAGTTGCTTATAACGACTTTTTACCCACTCCGTGTCGTCGAGCTCAGCTTCTTGTATGATCCTTAAGGAAAGAATTTCTACCTCGATGGGAATGACTGCCTCTGTACCATAAACTATCATATAGAGGGTTGCCCCTGTTGATGTGCGGACTGTGGTGCGATACCCCAATAGAGCAAACGATAACTTTTCGTGCCACTATTTATGCTTCTCTATAATTTTCCTCTATATCTTCTTGATATTCTTGTTGGCTGCTTCTACAACTCCATTCATTTAAGGCATGTAGGCTGTGGAATTCTTATGTCTGATCTTGAAGGTTTCACACATAGATTTCATCAAGTCACTATTGAGTTTGGAGCCGTTATCATTAATGATTGACTTTAGAATCCCGAATCGACAAATAATGCGGTCGCGAACAAAGTCTGCCATGACTTTCTTAATTACTGCTCTGTAAGATGCTGCTTCAACCCATTTGGTGAAACAGTCGATTGCTACTAAGATAAACCTATGTCTGTTGGAAGCGGTAGGCTCGATTGGTCCAATAATATCCATCCCCCAAGCGGCGAACGACCATGGTGAGCTTGTTGCATTAAGCTCATTTGGAGGTACCTTTATCGTGTCTGCATGTATCTGACAGCAGTAGCATTTCCAGACATACTGGATGCAGTCCATTTCCATGGTCATCCAAAAGTAACCAGCCCGGAGTATCTTCTTTGCTAAGATAAAACCGCTCATGTGCGGACCGCAGGTCCCAGTATGAATTTCCTCTAGTAGTCTGGATGCTTCTTTTGCGTTAACATATCTTAATAATCCTAAATCAGGAGTCCTCTTATACATGATTCCTCCGTTGTGAGAGAAGTTTTTGGACAATCTATGAAGAGTGCGTTTCTGAGTAGGATTTGCAAGCTCTGGGTACTCTCCTTTTGCCAAATATTCCTTGATATCATGAAACCAAGGCTTTTCGTCTGCTTCTTCTTCAACATGGGCACAATAAGCTGGCTGATCATGGATCTTGACTGTAATGGGATCAATGGAATTTTTGTCTAGATGTTGTATCATAGATGATAGGGTAGCCAATGCATCGGCGAACTCATTCTGGACTCTGGGAACATGTTTGAACTCCGTCTTTGTGAATCTCTTTCTCAATTCCTGTACATGATACAAATACGGGAGTATCTTGGAGTTCTTGGTTGCCCATTCTTCCCGCACCTAATGTATAAGTAGGTCCGAATCTCCACTCACTAGCAACTCTTGAATGTTCATGTCAATGGCCATTTTAATCCCTAAGATGCAAGATTCATTTTCAGCCATGTTGTGCACGGTAATCTGAGTTTGGCAGACACCGAATAATGCTGACCGATTTCTGATACTAGGACTGCTCATATGCCGACCTTTGAAATTTACTGCTCCATTGAAAAACATTCTCCAACCTTCATAGGATTCTGCAATGTCTTCTTCTATGAATAATACCTCTTCATTAGGAAAATACATTTTCAGGGGTTCACATTCTCCATCCACGGGATTTTTAGCAAGGTGGTCTGCTAGGGCATGTCCCTTGACTGCTTTCTGAGTTACGTAAACAATGTTGAACTCACTCAACAGGATTTGCCACTTGGCTAGCTTGCCAGTGGGCATGGGATTCTAAAAGATGTACTTCAAAGGATCCATCCTTGATATGAGATATGTAGTATAGGCACAGAAGTAATGTCTCAACTTCTGGGCTACCCAAGTCAAAGCACAACAGGTGCGCTCTAATAGAGAATACCGGGCCTCGTATGGGGTGAACTTCTTACTGAGGTAATAAATGGCCTGCTCTTTCCTTCTCGTTTCATCATGATGCCCCAGAACGCAACCGAACGCTCCATCCAATACTACAAGGTAGAGTAATAAGGGTCTCCCTGGATTGGGGGGGGGGGGACCAAAACTGGTGGTGTTGAAAGGTACTCCTTGATTATGTCGAAGGCTTTTTAGCAGTCATCAGTCCATTTGGTAGCGGCGTCCTTCTTCAACATCTTAAATATCGGCTCACAAATAACTGTAGATTGTGCTATGAACCAACTGATGTAGTTGATTCTCCCTAAGAAACTTATCACATCCTTCTTGTTCTTTGGTGGTGGTATTTATTGAATAGCTTTGACTTTCGATGGATCCCGCTCAATCCCTCGGCGGCTCACAATAAACCCAAGCAATTTCCCAGTAGGAACCCCAAATGCACACTTCGCGGGGTTCAGTTTCAGGTTGCATCTCTTTAGTCTATTGAAGAACTTCCTCAGGTCTTCCATGTGGTTAGTGGCCTTCTTGGACTTGATAATAACATCATCTACATATACCTCTATTTCCTTGTGTATCATAACTTGGAAAACGGTAGTCATGACCCTCATGTAGGTAGCCCATGCATTCTTCAGACCGAACGACATCATCTTGTAATAGTATATTCCCCACGGCGTAATTAAAGCCTTTTTCCTCAGCATCTTCATCATCCATCCAGATCTGATGATAACCAGGGAAACAATCTACAAATGACTACAGATCATGTTTGGCACAATTGTCAATTAGGATGTGTATGTTGGAAAAAGGGAAGTCATCTTTCTGACTGGACCGGTTGAGATCCCGGTAGTCGACATAGACTCTGACCTTCCCATCCTTCTTTGGCACTGGCACGATGTTGGCTAACCATGTCGGATATTCTACTACCCTAAGAACCTTAGCTTTGACCTGCTTGGTGACTTCTTACTTGATTTTCAGACCTATATCAGGCTTGAACTCTCTGAGCTTTTGCTTTACCGGCAGACAAGTCGGATCGGTTGGCAGTTTATGAGCCACAATAGACGTACTCAGACCATTCATGCCATCATACGACCAGGCGAATATATCCTCATATTCTTTTAGAAATTTTGTATATTCTTTCTTTTCTGATGGCGATAGGTGAACACTGATTTGTGTTTCCTTGACGTTTTCTGTATATCCTAGGTTAACAATTTATATATCGTCCAGTTTGGACTTAGATCTGTTCTTAAAGTTCTCAACTTCTTTAACAATCTCGTCAGGTATGTCATCTTCCTCGGAATCAATGTCCGTTTATTGCGTTGTCTCATTGCATGTCACAGCCATTGGTTTATCAAGATAAGCAATAGTAGTGTTGTATAAGTAAAATAATGTAAGAAAAATAATAATGAGTGTTGATTCATAAGAAAAGTTAAAATGCTTTGATAAGTTGCATAATTGTTTTGAACATTGAAGATCTTATTGCGGAAATTGAGAATGCGAAAAGAAAATCATTTAGTAAAAGTAATGGATAATGCTTGTTTTAGCTTTTGCTACCCCAAGGCTCATAGGGCTCTGGTTGTCCTGATGGACCATTTATTGAGGCGTGCCCCTCTGCCCACAGCCTGTATGGAAGGGCCTTCCTCTCCCTCCTCCTCAAGAACAACACAACAGTCCATATTATTATCTTCTAGGAACAAGTTCTTCACCGCCGCCAGTGCTTCTTCTTCGTCTAACCCATAAACAATGTCATCCTGTTGGAAGGTCTGCTCCAAATGCGGTATTGGCTGCTCCAGTGGAGATTAAGGACCGCGCCATGGTGGCGACCAACTGTGAATTCTTCCTAGGTGTACTCATATCCAAGACCGAAAGTAGTGCCATGTTTCTTGAGCTTTATGGGCTTAGCGATTCCTTGGAGGTTCTTGCCGAGCCCCTTGCCAAGTTTGTACCCACTCCAATTTAGTATACTCTCAATAGTATTTGCCCGTTCGATATGATGGTAAGTCTCTCCACCTAGCTTTTTTCTTCCTTTGATTGTCAGAATGGTCTGGAGACTGTATATAGGGTTGCTGCCATCGCCATGAATGATCACCTCTTTGTGATTCCATTCGAATTTTACTGCTTGATACATCGTTAATGCTACAGCCCCAGCAGCATGAATTAATGGTCGTCCCAACAGCAGGTTGTAAGCTGTTGGCACGTCGATCACCGGGAAATCGACATCGAACCACATTGGTCCCATTTGTGAGCATAGGACAATCTCACCAATGGCGAACCTTTGAGAACCATCGAAAGCTTTCACATTAATTGCCCCCTCATTTATCTCATGCAGTCCTTTACCCATCTTCTTGAGTATTACCAATGGACAAATGTTGAGACTGGAGCCCCCGTCGATCAGGATTATGGTGATGAAATAGTCCTCGCATTGCACGGTGATGTGCAGTGCCTTGTTGTGCCCAAACCTTCAGGAGGCAGCTCGTCCTCATGAAAGGTGATATTATGGCTCTCCAACACTTGTCCTACCATGTTAGCCATACCCCCGCTAGTGATGTTGCTTGGTATGTATGCTTCACTTAGCACCTTTAGTAGAGCATTCTTGTGTGCCTCAGAATTTTGTTACAAAGCAAGAATGGAGATTTGCGCTGGTGTTTTGTTCAACTGGTCGATGACCGAGTATTATTTAGCCTGTATCTTTCTCCAAAGATAGTCCGGACATGTCTCAATGAGAGGTGGCCAATTGGAGGCCTGCTTGCTTGACTCAGCTAGATGTTCGGGGGTATAGACTCTACCAGTTCTTATCATACCCTGTGCTGCAACAGTCTCTTCGAGGCTGACTTTGCCTTTCCTTCTTGCCTCGGTTGTATAGTCCCAGGGTACAACCTTTTTATGGAATGGTGTCATGGTCGATATTGCCACTGCGATTGGTGTGGCTATCCTTATTCCGAATGGAGCATGTGCCTTGGTGGTGAAACTGCTACTTCAAATGGTGTTGGTGCATTTACTGGAGACACGAATTCAACCTTTTTTTACTAGGCCTACCTCGGGCACAACGAGGTTACGCAAATTAGGACGCAATACGTGTTTAAATCCTACAAATGCTTTTCAGAATCCTTACTGACTTGTCTACCTTTTGTTTTTTTTCTTTATTTTGATTATTCCCATCCCCCAAGGTTGGTTCGCACATACGGGCATCGTTAGCATATCAGACCAGATCTAGATGGCCTCCACCACCTCTACCTCTAAGTAATCTGAAAGGCAAAGGAATAGTAAAGATGGATGATATGAGTGGTATACAGAAAGAAAACGCTGTACATGATGAGAGTGTTGAAACTTCAGACGAACGAAGTACTCCGGCCTAGAATGATTTGGTCCTATGATCGGAACAGAAAATACTGGAGTTGCATGGAGAACTTGAGCAGATCCGCAACTTGGCAAACCTCTCCCTCACCCTAAACGTCCCAGACGTTAACCAACAAAATGCTCAAAAACCAACACCTCCTCAAAACACACCAAACCAACGTCCACAAAATCCTCTCGCACCCCATCAATACGCAACTCCTCCCCAAAATCCTAATCCTCTACCAATATCCACTCCCCCTCAGCACCAACATCTTCCTACCCAATACCCACAAACCACTTACCATACTCCTCAAAATATCCCGCAACCTATACCTGATCCATAAAACTCCACTAACGATCAGCACTACACTCCAACCCTTAGAACCCACCAAAACAATCCTATATACGTGGAAACCTTACCTCACTCTGCTCAACCAACATCGTATACTCCAGAATTTGCCGAGAAGGACCTGCTCATTAAGAATATGGACGAAGAGCTCAAGAATCTCACAAGCCGAGTCTAGGGTGTCAAAGGAGGCAAAGGAATTGAAGATCTGAATTATGAGGATCTAGGCATTCAACCAGACGTGGAAATGTCGGAGGGTTACAAACCTCCTAAGTTCGAAATGTTTGACGGAACGGGTGACCCAAAAATACATTTGAGAACATACTTTGATAAGCTTGTGGGTGTTAGGAAAGATGAAAGGATTTACATAAGTTGTTCATGAGAAGTCTCCTAGAGATGCCCTATCTTGGTATATCAGTCAGAATCCCAAGAAGTGGGTTAATTGGGTAAGCATGGCGTTGGAATTCATGGATCAATTTAGGTTTAACACAGAGAATGCACCAGATGTCTTCTACATACAAAAATTGAAGAAGAAACCAACAGAGACTTTCCATGAGTATGCTACTCGATGGAGGTCAGAAGCTACAAAAGCTAGGCCGGCACTAGAAGAAGAGTAGATGAACAAATTCTTCATCAGGGCCCAAGATCCCCAATACTATGAAAGGTTAATGCTCATTGAAAATCACAAGTTCTCTGACATCATCAAACTCGGAGAAATGATTGAAGAGGGGATCAAGGGTGGGATGGTGACCAATTTTGAGGCATTGCAGACCACGAAAAAAACATTGTAGTCAGGGGGTATATCAAAGAACAAAGAAGTAGCGAAAGTAATTTTGGCCCAAGGTCCAAAATATCCACTCACATACCAAACACCTCCACCTACATACCAACCCTTACCTCCTAGATATTCCCAACCCGCTACCGCCTATCACACTTATAACACCCAGCCAGCCTATTACCATTCACATCCAACCTGTCAAAACTATCAAAAACCCAGACCCAATTTTGATCGCAGGCCGCCCATACAATATACCCCTATTGCTGAACCCATTGCCCAACTGTATGAAAAATTGAAGTTTGCCGGATATGTCACCCCTATTCCTGCTGTTGCAATGGAAAACTCCTCCCAGTGGGTCAACCCAAACAAAACCTGTGCACACCATTCTGGAATGAAAGGGCATACTAACGATGAATGCCGCACTCTAAAAGATAAGATTCAAACATTGATTGATACTAAATTCATACAAGCGAAGGAAGCGGTGCCAAATGTCCGTAACAATCCCCTCCTAGATCATATAGGTGAAGGATTAAACGTGTAGAAACTGACAAAGAGTAGGATCCTGAGGGGTCAATTGGGCTTATTCAGGAAGGTGATGACCCTAAACCTGCAATCACACTCACTCCTATTGTGGTACAGATACACCCACCTATCGAAGTTGAAGTAGCCGCATTAGCGCCATTTGGAATTGAAGTAACAACACCTGTGGTCACACCAAATCCATTTGATATAGAAGTATCCACACCTTTCACTATGACAGTAGCACCCACATCTCCTTTCAAGTCCAACACTATACCCTGGGATTACGTTACTGAAGATAGGAGAAAGGGAAAAACAAAGATGGAAGAATCTGGTGCCGCACAGGGGATGACTAGAACTGGAAGGATCTAAACACCCCATAATTTGGGAGGAACAAGCATGGAAGCTGATACCAAACAAACTGTTATTGAAACTGGTCCAGACGATCTTTGGAGGAAAGTACATGCGAGGGAATACTCTGTCGTCGATCATCTGAACAAGACTCCCGCCCAGATATCCATCCTATCATTATTGCAAAATTCTGAGGCGCATAGGAGTGCTCTTATGAAGGTGTTGAATGAAGCTTATGTACCCAACAACATCACCGGTTGAGAGGTGTCTAACATGGTAGGGCAAGTATTGGAGAGTCACAATATCACCTTCCACGAAGATGAACTACCACTTGAAAGATTAAGTCACAATAGTGCACTGCATATCACACTACAGTGTGAGGACAAATTCATTGCCAGAGTCTTAATAGATGGGGTTTCAAGCCTCAACATTTGTCCATTGACTACTCTGAAAAGGTTGGGCAAAGATTTCCATGAGATACGAGTAGGGAGTATGAACGTGAAGGCATTTGATGGGTCTTAGAGGGCCACAATTGGGGAGATTAACCTCTGTCTGCAGATGGACCCGACTTGGTTTGATGTTGAGTTCCAAGTATTAGACATATCCGCCACATACAATCTTCTATTGGGATGACCTTGGATATATGCTACTGGGGCTGTGGCTTCCACGCTACACCAGGCCGTGAAGTTTGAATAGAACCATCAGGAGGTAATCATTTACGGAGATGGAAATAACCCCATTTACACTAGCCAAATTGTCCCGATTGTCAAGAATAGAAGAAGGCTAGGTGGAGAAACTTATCACCGCATTGAGGGGGTAAACGCAATTGAGAAAGATAAGTGGTGGAGTAACAAAATGGACAGCATACTGGCATGGTCTGGGTATGAACCCGGCAAAGGGCTTGGGAAGAAACTCCAGGGCATTACCAAACCGATACAGTTGAAATGTCATGGCACAACTTTTGGGCTGGGATATCCACACACCTGGGAAGAATATAATGATTAGTCACCACCATGGTGCAGTCTCTATTACCCTCTCGAGCAGTCAGTGCCACATCTGAGTTAGACTTTTCATTAGGCTAACATGATATGGGGATCGACAGAGGAGGAACCTTTAGCTATGCTGAGGAACTTATTCCTAGAAGACGAGAATATGGATTGCAATGTGATAGTTGAGGAGGAGGAAGAAGGCCTCGCCATTCAGACTATGGAGAAGGGAGTTGTTCTCAAGAATTGGACTGCCACACCATTCCAGGCCCATCGAGTTCCTGGGTAGCTTGGCAATTAGCCTGACCTATTTTAATAGCAATTTTAGGCATTTAAGATATTTTCAGTATTTTGTTTCGAAATAATTGCTCGAGTCATTGAGCCGTACCTGTTTTGGATATTTTCAAAATTTAATCAATGCATTGTTATTTAGTATTCATTATTATCTTCTACATTTTCTTATACAACATTATTATTACTTTTCCTGATGAACCGATGACTGTGACATGTAATGAGACAACACAATATAAGGATAGTGACTCAGAAGAAGAGGATGAAATACCTGAAGAAGTTGTCAAAGAAGTTGAGAATTTTAAGAACAAACCTAAGTCCAATCTGGACAAAATCGAGGCAATCAATTTGAGAGATTCCGAAACCGTCAAAGAGACTCGCATAAGAATTCACCTATCACCATTAGAAAATGAAGAATACACTTATTTCCTGAAAGAATATGAGGATATTTTTGCATGGTCATATAATGATGTGACGAGCCTGAGCATATCCATAGTGGCTCAGAAGTTGCCTACCAATCCAATGTGTCCGCCGGTGAAACAGAAACTCAGAAAGTTCAAACCAGACATGAGCCTAAATATCAAGGAAGAAGTCACTAAGCATATCAAAGCCAAAGTCCTCAGGTTAGTTAAGTAACCGACCTGGTTAGCCAACATCGTAACAGTTCCAAAGAAAGATGGGAAAGTTATAGTATGTGTCGATTATCGGTATTTAAACAGATCAAGTCCCAAGGACGATTTCCCACTGCCAAATATACACATTCTGATCGATAATTGCACCAAGCATGAACTCCAATCCTTTGTAGATTGCTTCACGGGTTATCATCAAATTTGGATGGACGAAGAAGACGTAGAAAAAATAGCCTTCATTACACCGTGGGGAGTGTATTGCTACAAAATAATGCCATTTGGTCTAAAGAATACTAGGGCTACCTACATGAGAGCCATGACAACTATCTTCCATGACATGATACATAAGGAAATAGAGGTATATGTTGACGACGCCATCATCAAATCCAAGAGGGCCACAGATCACATAGCAGACTTGAGGAAGTTCTTTGATAGGCTAAGGAGGTACAATTTAAAATTGAACCCCGCAAAATCTCCATTCGGGGTTCCCGCAGGAAAATTATTGGATTCATTGTCAGTCACCGAGGAATCGAGTTGAAACCATCCAAAGTTAAGACTATCCAAGAGTTACCACCACCAAAGAGCAAAAAAGACGTGATGAGTTTCCTAGGATGCCTCAACTACATCATCCGCTTCATAGCACAATCCATAATAATATGTGAACCCATCTTCAAAATGCTGAGGAAAGATGCTGAAACCAGTTAGACTGAAGATTATCAAAAGGCTTTTGACAAAATTAAGGAATACCTATCCACGCCACCAGTCCTAGTCCGGCCATAACCTGAGAGACCTTTGCTACTCTATTTGTCCGTATTAGATGGGGCTTTCGGCTATGTTTTGGGACAACATGACGAGACAAGAAAAAAGAAGCAATCCATATATTACTTGAGTAAGAATTTCACACCTTACGAAGCATGATATTCTCTACTAAAACGCACTTGCTGTGCTTTGACATGGATAACTCAGAAAGTGAGGCATTACTTTTGTGCCTATACCTCATACCTCGTATCCAGAAGGTACCCTCTGAAGTACATCTTTCAGAAGCCCATGCCTACTAGGAAGTTAGTTAAATGGCAAATATTGTTAAGTGAGTTCGATATCATCTATATAACTTAAAAGGCAGCCAAAAGACAAGCATGGGCAGACCATCTTGCTGAAAATCCTATTGGAGGATAATAAGAACCATTAAAAATGTATTTTTCTGATGAAGAAGTGTCATTCGTTGGAGAGGGCATTACTGAACCCTATGACGGTTGGAGAATGTTTTTCGACGGAGCTGCAAACTTCAAAGGAGTGGGTACTGGAGCAGTCTTGGTATTAGAGACAGGTCAACATTATCCGGTATCTGCAAAGCTCAGGTTTCCATGCACCAACAATATGGCAGAATATGAGGCTTACATTATGGGGCTCAATTTGGCTATCGATATAAATATACAAGAGTTGCTGGTAATTGGTGATTCGGATCTTCTGGTACATCAGGTTCAAGGAGAATGGGCTACGAAAAACACCAAGATTCTACTATACTTGTATCATGTGCAAGAATAGATGAAGAGGTTCATAAATATAGAATTCAAATATGTTCCAAGAGTCTAGAACGAGTTCGCAGATGCACTGGCCACCTTGTCATCAATGATACAACATCCAGACAAGAATTTCATCGATCCCATCCCGGTGAAAATTCATAATCAGAGCGCACACTGCGGAGGTTTTCCAATCACTTCTTCTAAAGCGAAGGAACCCTATATGGAAGAACTCTTGATCTGGAATTATTAAGGTATGTTGATGCAAAAGAGGCTTCCAGATTGCTCGAGGAGATACATGTCAGAACCTGCGGACCACAAATGAACGGTTTTGTTCTAGCCAAAAAGATACTCAAAGTAAGATACTTTTGGATGACCATGGAAACATATTGCATCTGGTACATCCAAAAATGCCACCAATGCCAGATACATACAGACATGATAAAGCTAAGCCCTACCTCTATATCTGCATAAGGCTAAGCATTGCCTTCACTTTGCATGAGACTAAGCCATGTCTTAAATCTCGCATGAGGCTAAGCCCTGCATCCCTATTTGCGTAAGGTTAAGCACTACCTTTCCTTGCATGAGACTAAGCATTGTCTCCCTTTTCTTGCATGAGACTAAGCACTGTATCCCTTTCTTGCATGAGGCTAATCCCTGCCTTCCTATTTGCATAAGTCTAAGCACTGCCTTCCACTTCATGAGACTAAGCATTGTCTCCTCTCCTCACATGAGGCTAAGCCCTGCCTCCCCAACTGCATAAGGCTAAGCTCTGCCTTTCCTTGTCTAATGCTGAATGTTACACTATCTGAAACCTAACACTATTTTTCCTTTTCCGGGACTAAGCTCTGTCCCTATTCTATGCAAGACTAAGCTCTGTCTTGTTTGCGTATATGATCCATTATTATGTTTCGGCACTTCGTGGGCTGATATATAGCCAACTTGTCTAAAGGCATCATCCTCGTAGCCTGAAGACACCATGTCATGGCCTGAGGATCTCTCAATATTTCACATCACTATTGAAAGGTGTCATGGTTTAGAGGCACCATTTTCATGGCCCGAGAACATCATTTCATGGCATACAAAATCCCTATCTCATGATTCACGGCCCATGATATCATGGTCTAAGGACGTCATCCTCTCCATCCAAAGACAACCTTCATGGTGCAAAGGGAACTTGCTTCATGTTTAAATTCCCACAGTAATCTATACACTTGCATGCACCATGTTTTAAGTTTTGCAGGAAATCCAGGAGGTAACCGTTATTCAAACAGGAGCAACTTTCGCTCCGGTTTCCATTCATACCCTTTTTATCTTGCTGTTATCTCAAACATAACCGATTCTCATTAATTACTCGCCTTTACCCCATGACCGTTTAGATACCTGCCCTATGATACATCTGTTACACTTCAGACTCATAATCATAACCCTGGATAAACCCGTTTGATACTATCCTTCCCAAAAGAAACCGTTTCTGCTTTGAATTATTATTATTATTATTATTTTTCATTTCCTGCTTTCTATGTTCCTTTTATCGTATGATTTTCGCGGTGAATCTAACACTCTCTTCTTTTGTCTTTTTTGTCTTTTTTATTATATTGAGCCGAGGGTCTTTCGGAAACAGCCTCTCTGCCCCCTTGGGGTAGGGGTAAGGTCTGCGTACACACTACCCTCCCCAGACCCCACTTGTGGGATTTTACTGGGTTGTTGTTGTTGTTTTACCATTCCTATAACAATTCCTTCGATTTCATTCACTGTTGGGGTCCAAAACTACACATGGCCTGATTCTTGTAAAATCGAGGATATGTAGGCAGCTCAGAGACCAAGGTGCGGCCTATATTTTTCAAACATCCTATTTCTTTATCTGACAACTCGTTCATCCTTCGCGAGTAAAGAAGGGCAGCTGTTGATATCCAAATTTTCCCTCATATATTTTAAAATACATATATACTTTCAAAGTAGTGCATGAGCATCAACAAGTATTTTTTCATAATTTTAAAAGGATTTTAATTAATTTATTCCAGTATTTTATTATCTAAATAATTACTAATTGCATCACAAATAATTTTATAATAATTTATTACTTGATTTTTATCATTTATATTTATATTAAGCTTTAATTATTTTATGCATAATTATATTTGTATCTTTAGGCTATAATTGCAATAACTTTGCAATAATAGCCCATATATGCATAATTACATTATTTACATGAAAAATGACTTTTTATATTTTTATGGTATTAAGTAATTATTTTAAATCATTTTCATGCACAAATGACATTTTTATCATTTGTAAATTATTTTATTAAATTAAATCCCCTCTTCAATTGAATTTTTGGACCCCCAGCCCAATAATATAGTTAGCCCAGTTATATACACCAGCCCAAACACCCACTAACCCAAACCCACACCATTTAAAACCTTACCCAGCCTAAATTTAATCCTGGCCAATTATCTCAGAAGATCAACGGTCCAGAATCAGTTTTCCTTTTTTAATTACACCAACTCCCATTCCTTACCCTCACGGAAAAGAGTTGTCCCAGAAAATATTGAAACACGATTTCACGAGAACAAGGGGGCGCGACACGAAGAACTAATATAATTTATTGAAAATTTTCGAAAATTGTGCAAAAAAATATATGTAATTTTATTTTTATAAGTATTGAAGGTTTTTCATCCATTAAAGTTTGTTTGTATTTAAATATTTCATCCGTTTCAATTTAGATGAGGTAGTTTGACTCGCCTATAGAGTTTAAGAAAAAGAAGAAGACTTTTGAAACTTGTGGTCTTAAAAGCATAAGAGGTAAAATTGTGACGACCCAAAGGGTCATCACCTATTTTAATTGAATTTTATGCTTGCGAAGCCTTGAAAACCTCATTTAGAATTGCCTTGATTTGCGTGCACATTCCGGGTGCGTATCCGAAAAGCCTAAATATGAAATTCTATGAAAAATGCTAGGTTTTGATGTTAAAATGAATAAATTTGTCTTTGGTCAATATTTTGGGCAAACAGACCCGGACCCCTGATTTGACGGTCTTGAGAGTCCGTAGAAAAATATGGGACGTGAGTGTATGCCCGAAATTGAATTCCGAGGTCCCAAGCCCGAGAAATAAATTTTTAAGAAAAATTGTTTTCTAGAAATATTTAACAAAATTGGAAATAAAATCTGATTAGAAAGCGATGGTATCGGCCCCGTATTTTGGTTCCGGTACCTGGTACAGGTCTTATATATAGTTTAAGTGCTTCCTATAAAATTTAGTTAAAAACGGATGTCGTTTGACGTGATTCGGACTTGAATTTCTAAATTTAAAACTTGATGAAGTTTGAGAAAAAGCTCTTGATTTTGAGATTTAATTAATTATTTTTGAGGTTATTTAGGCAATTTGATCACACAGATAAGCTCGTATGATGTTGTTGAGTTAGTGCATGTATCTGGTAAGGAGCCCCGAGGGCTCGGGTATGTTTGGGAGGTTTAGACTTAAGAAAAAGTTGCAAAAATATCAGTTCTGGTGTTCTGAGATTTAGTGTTATATGATCGCATAAGGAGTCTCGCGATCGCATAGTGTAAGTTCCTAGGTGTTCTGTTTTGTTCTATGCGATTGCATAGGTCCTTCCGCGATCGTGTAGAGTAATCACACCTTGTTCTAGGCGATCACATTCTTCTTCCGCGATCGCGATGCATAAAAAAACCAAACCTAGGAAGGGAGCTTGTTTCCTCTATGCATTCACAATACTCAGTCTGCGATCACAATGACCAAATTCTCCTTACCCTATGCGATCGCATGACCTTCTTCGCGATCGCATAGAGCATTTTTGCCCAGTTATTTTAAAAGATCCAAAACAGTAGCATTACAGGATTTTCATGAAATTTCACAGTCTTTCTTCTCCAAAGCACTTAGGCGATTCTTGAAGCAATTTTTCACCATAATCTCCTGGATAAGTAATCTCTAACTCGTTTTCTTCCATTTTCATCAACATCTATGAAATTTCTAGGCCTAAAATATGTGATTAAGAGTAAAAAATTAGGGATTTGGGTAAAGTTATGACTTTTTGATTAATTGTGATTTAGACCTCATTTTGGGGTCGAATTCTGAAAATAATTATATATTTGGGCTCGTGGGTGAATGGGTGATTTAATTTTGGTCCGAAACTCGTATTTTGACCAAGCAGGCCCGGGGTCGATTTTTGAGCTTTTAGGAAGAATGATGGAAAAGCTATTGTGAGCACGTGATTTTTGCCCCAAGCAAATAAGTCAAAAATAAATATATAAAAATGATTTTTGTGTGAAATTTGTTGATCATTGTATAGAAGTACCAGTGTTTGTTTTTAT
>MU721078.1:0-13806 GCA_026770625.1 Nicotiana glauca | reverse complement strand
GTTCGGGATTAATTCGGTGACTTGAGACACCATTATATTCTCAAGTGGCGACTCTGAAACTTTTAAATAAATAATCTCGTTCCGACCGTCCTTTAATTGGAAAAACTCTTTTTATTTATACCCTTCGCGGGGTGTAAGCGCCGTAAAAAAGAGGTGTGACAGAGGTAACAAAATATTCGAGTTTAAAGTTCTTACGGGATGGACAAAGGCACAATCCCCTCGGTGCACGCTTAAACCCATCACCTAACATGTGCGTCACCACTAAAATAGTCATAAGACACAATGTTCGGGGTTTCGTACCCTCAAGACCAGATTTACAACTGTTACTTACCTTAATCCGAGCAAAATCCTACTCTGCGACGTCTTTGCCTCTCGAATCGGCATCCAAACGTCCCGAATCTAGCCAAAAGTAATACAACACAATCAATATATGCCAAAAGAACCAATTCCAAAAGAAAGCTACTAATTTGGGCTAAAATCCCGAAATTGTCTCAAACCCAGCCCCCAGACTGACGCCTCAAAATCCGACAAAAGTCACAAAACTATAAAGCCCATTCACTCACGAGTCTACTCATATCAATTTCATCAAAATCCGACATCATTTGGTCCCTCAAACCCCAAATTACTCTCTCTAAAATTCCAATCCCTAACCCCCAATTTTCACTTCAAAAATCCAGTAATTAAGTGAGAAATCAACGAAAAAACACCATAGTTAATGATAATAGAGCTCTACCAACTTACCTTAGTGATTATCCTTGAATACCCTTCAAAAATCCTCCCAAAGGCTCCAAAAAGTCATGCCCCAAAAAGTCATCACTTGTTTTAGAAATAAATTTGGTTATCCGAGGCCTAAAAGATCTCCTTTTATCTTACCTCAATTTTTGTGCACAGTCCGGACGCATAGCCGGAAAGCCGTCATATGAAAAACTGTGGAAAATGATGAGTTTTGCCCTTAAAATGAATTTAAGTTGACTTCGGTCAATATTTTGGGTAAACGGACCCGAACCTGTAATTTAACGGTTTCGGAGGGTCCATAGGATAATGTGGGACTCGGGCATATGCCCGGAATCGAATTCCAAGGTCCCAAGCCCGAGAAATGAATTTTTAAAGAAAATTATTTTGTGAAAAATATATGAGTTCTTGAAAATGAAATGTGTTTGAAATTTAATGGTATCGGGCCCGTATCTTGGTTTCGGAGCTCGGTACATGTCTTATATGTGATTTAAGATGAGTCTGTGAAATTTGGTAAGAAACGGACTTGAAATGACATGAATCGGACCTTATTTGAGAAAAATTGGAATTTTAATGTTCTTAAGTGATTTCATGGTTTTGATGCTAAATTCATAGTTGTTGATGTTATTTTGGTGATTTGAATATACGAACGAGTCCATATGATGTTTTTAGGTTGGTGTGCATGTTTGGTTTGGAGCCCGGAGGGCTCGGGTGAGTTTTGGATATGCCACGGAGTGGAATTGGACTTGGGAGAATAGCAGGTTTTAGCTATTCTGTTGCAGGCCTGCAGGCTTCTCGCAAATGCGAAGGCTATGTTGCAAATGCGAACATAGCCCAGGCCAGCCAACCTCGCAAATGCGAGGAATTTATCGCAAATGTGATGTTTCCCTTTTTGGCTAGTCATCGCAAATGCGACTCCTCCATCGCAAATGCAACTTCGCATTTGCGATAGGTCTATTGCAAATGCGAAGAAGACCTGAGCATTGGATCGATCGCAAATGCGATCATCTTATCGCAAATGCGAAAGCCACTGGATTTTTGGCCAGGTGGCAAATACGACATATTTTTCGCATTTGAGAAAGCTGCATGGTTCGCAATTGCGAACCCTTGTCGCAATTGCAACATCAGAGACCTGTGAAATCCATACTTAGACAAACTTTTAACCTATTTTTCATATCTTCTCAAACATAAACACTCTAGGGTGATTTTTCAAAGGCAACTTCTTCTCCAAATCAATAGTGAGTCATTTTTTACTAGTTTTCTTTAATCCTTAACATCTTTTGACATGATTTCAACTCAAAATCAATGATATTCATGAGGGAAATTGGGTGTTTTGGGTAGAACCTAGGTTTTTCAAATTTTGGGGATTTGGACCTTGATTTGAGTTTCGATTTCAAAATAAATTATATATATGAGTTCATGAGTGAATGGGTAGTCGGATTTTGGTTCGAATCTCGGGTTTTGACCATGTGGGCCCGGGTTCGATTTTTGACTTTTTGGGAAAAACTTTTGAAAAATTATTTTCATGCATTAGAATTGGTTCCTTCAGCATTTATTGATGTAATTAAGTAACTTGTGACTAGATACGAGCGAATTGGCGGTGGAACCAAGAGGTAAAGCGCTATTTGAGGCTTGAACTGTGTTCGAAGCATCGAGGTAAGTGTTTGGTCTAACCTTAGCTTGAGGGATTAGGAGTTGTGTCCTATTTGCTACGTGTTATTTGTTTAGTATGACGTATAGGCATGGTGACGAGTATCTATACATTGGCGTCAAGCATGCCCGTGAGTCTTATGTTGTAATTAACATGTTTAATGAGGTAATTGATATTGTTGAGCAAAGTTTGTGGAAAGAATATTGGTATTTGTGTATTGAAGAGCATTGGCTCAAGTTGCAAAGTGATTCGTGAAAGTATAATTGGCAATTGAACCTTATAGAGCATTGGCTCAAATTGTGAGATTAATGTGAACATGAGAAAAGGTTTACGGTATTGATCCCTTGCTAGGACGTTGTTGCTTTTAATGTTGTTCCCTTGTCAGGATTTTATTGTGACTCATTTATTCCTTGCCCTTATTATTTGTGGTTGTTGTTTGGGCGAGGAAGAGTGTAAAGCACGAAGGGTAATATCGTGCATTGTTCTGGCGAGAGAGCGTTAAAGCACAAAGGGTGATATCGTGTATTATTTTATGAGGAAGAGTGTAAAGCAAGAAGGGTGATGTCGTGCCGCTCGATGTCATATTTCGTGCTGATTATATTGATATTATGTTAAGGATGAGAGTAAAAGCACTAAGGGTGATGCCGTGGAGTTTATATTGATTTTATGGTGAAGACGAGAGTAAAAGCACGAAGGATGATGTCGTGCACTTGTTTGATTTCTGATTCTTGTTGATAATTGAATTGCGTTGTTCCGTATATTTAACTGTCGTCTTCCTGTTTCTATCTGATATTTCCCCGCAGCGTGCTTCCCTTTCCCATCCTTGACTATATATGCCTACTTCTATTTCCGTTGTACATTATTATTCTGCACAGGTTTATTTGGTAGTCTGGTCATAGCCTCGTCACTACTTCGCCGAGGTTAGGCTAGGTGTTTAACAACATATTGGGTTGGTTGTGCTGATACTACACTATGCACTCTTTTATGCAGATCCCAGAGCTACAGATTTCGGACTGTAGTGAGGTTTCAGCTTCTTGCTTATCAGGCGACCCGAGGTAGTCTTGCAGGCGTCCGCAGGCCTTGGCATCTCCCTCTATCTATTTTCCTATTTCTTTTATGTAGTCCCAGAGACAGTACTTTGTTATTTCTTTCAGACTTATTACTCGTAGACAGTCTGTGACAATGTGACACCAAATCTTAGGTAGTTTTGTTAAGGAACTGTATTGGCAGTATTTTTAAGTTTGAAATTTATTCTTCCGCTCGTTAAATTATGTTGTTTATTAATTGTTAGCTCTAAGTAGTTAATGAATTCAGAAGTGGAAACAAGGTAAATAATTCAGTTGGTTGGCTTGCCTAGCTTTCACTAGTATGCTCTATAACGACTCCCGAGGGTAAAAAATCCAGATTGTGACAAGTTGGTATTAGAGCTCTAGGTTACATAGGTCTCATAATTCTTAGACAAGCTTAGTAGAGTCTGAGGGATCGGTACAGAGACATCTGTATTTATCCCCTAGAGGCTACAGAGTTAGGAAAAATTTCACATCTATTCTTTCCTGTCGTGCGGTTTGGTTTCTCAACGTTAATCGAATTTCTACTTTGTTCTTTTACAGATGCCGAGAACACGCGCTTCTCATTCACTGATCAGTAGCCCGAGCCCCCAGTAGCTCCAACGAGGTGTCAAGGCTGAGGCCATGCTAGAGGCCGAGGCAGGGGCAGAGCTCAGCCCAAAGCAGCAGCACTAGAGGCGGAGCCTAAGGTTGAGTTTGACGAGAAGGTTCTAGCCTAGACAGCTC
This sequence comes from Nicotiana glauca, assembly GCA_026770625.1. Taxonomy (NCBI): domain Eukaryota; kingdom Viridiplantae; phylum Streptophyta; class Magnoliopsida; order Solanales; family Solanaceae; genus Nicotiana; species Nicotiana glauca. The sequence goes on along the minus strand of MU721078.1, from coordinate 9,630 downwards.
CGATGGGCCCAGCTCAGGTCCTAGAGGGGTTCATTGCTACCCCAGTACTTCAAGATGCTCTAGTCCATCTAGTGGGCCTCATGGAGAGTGTCACTCAGGCAGGCTTGCTTCCAGTAGTACCAACCGTCTCTCAGGCTGGAGGAGGGACCCAAACTCCTGCTACTCTCACTCTGGAGTAGGTGGCTCCCCTATTTTAGACTCCGACTAGCCAGTTGGAGCAGTTCAGCTGGGTTTGGTAGCTCAGGCTGGTGACAGAACAGCTATGACTGTCGATGCTTTGTGGAGATTGGATAGGTTTACTAAGCTCTTCAATGCCACTTTCAGCAGTGCATCTTCTGAGGATCCCCAGGATTATCTAGACAGCTGTCACGAGGTTCTCAGGAATATGGTGATAGTGGAGACCAATGGGGTCGATTTTGCTACTTTTCATTTATCTGGATCTGCCAAGACTTGGTGGAGAGATTACTGTTTGGCTAGAACAGCCGGATCACCAGCTTTGACTTGGGAGAAGTTTACTCAGTTGTTCTTGGAGAAGTTTCTCCCCATTACTCAGAGAGAGATCTATCAAAGGCAGTTTGAGCACCTCCAGCAGGGTTCCATGACTGTTACTCAGTACGAGACCAGGTTTATCGAGTTGGCCCGTCATTCGCTACTTATACTCCCCATTGAGAGAGAGAGAGTGAGGAGGTTTATTGAGAGACTTATCCAGCCTATTCGACTCCAGATGGATAAGGAGACGGGGAGTGAGATTTCTTTCTAGAAGGCGGCCAATGTGGCCAAGAGGGTTGAGATGGTTTTATCATAGGGAGTTGGTCAGAGGTCTAACAAGAGGCCTTGTCATTCAGGATTCAGTGGTGCCTCATCTGGAGGCAGGGATTCCTATGGTAAAGGCGATCCTCCTAGGCCTTTTCAGTCAGCACTTCAGGTGGTCGTGGTTCTCACATGCAATAATCTAATCAGCAGTCCTACAGTGCACCACCGGCTCCTATCAATGCACCGCCACTCCAGAATTTTTGGGGTAGCCACACAGATCGTCAGGGTCAGCAGTCAGAGTAGTCGATGACTTGTTACACTTGTGATAATACGGTTCACATTGCTAGATTTTGTCCTCGAGCATCGAGCAGATCTCAGCATCCAGGTTCTCATGCCATGGTTCCGGCACCGAGTGTTTCACAGCCCACCCAACCAACCAGAGGTGGGGGTAGAGGTGCTAGAGGTAGAGGTATAAGTGCTAGAGGTGGAGCTCAGGGCGCTAGAGGTGGAGGCCAGCCAGCAGCAGGCCGTACCAGAGATATAGTCCAGGGTGGTAGAGTCCAGCCCCAATTTTATGCTCTTCCAGCCAGGCAAGATGGTGAGGCTTCCGATGCAGTTATCACGGGTACGGTTCTGGTATGCAGTAGGGATGCTTCAGTGCTATTTGAAACATGATCTACATACTCCTCTGTGTCATCTTATTTTGCACCATATCTGGTCATGCCTAGTAATTCCATGAGTGCTCTTGTTTATATGTCTACACCGATGGGTGATTCCATTATGGAAGATCGAGTCCGTCATTCATGTATAGTTGTGATTGGGGGTCTTGATACTCGTGTAGATTTGCTTCTTCTGGACATGGTTTATTTCGATGTCATATTGGGGATGGACTGGTTATTACCTTACCACTCTATCTTAGATTTTCATGCCAATATGGTGACCTTAGCCTTACTGGGTCTACCTCATTTAGAGTGGAGAGGGACTCCTAGTCATTCTACCCGTAGTGTTATCTCGTATATGAAGGCTCGGCGTACGATCGAGAAGGGGTGTTTGGACTATTTGGCCTATGTTTGTGATTCCAGTGCCGAGGCTCTTTCTATTGATTCTGTGTTTGTGGTTCGTGAGTTTCTTGAGGTATTCCCTTCGGATCTGCCGGGTATACCACCCGACAGGGATATTAATTTTTGTATCGATCTGGCTCTGGTCACCCAGCCCATTTCTATTTTTCCATATCGTATTGCCCCGCCTGAGTTGAAAGAGTTGAAGAAGCAGTTGCAAGAGCTGCTTGATAAGGGCTTCATTAGGCCTAGTATCTCGCCTTGGGGTGCGCCGATGTTATTTGTCAAGAAGAAGAATGGATCAATGAGAATGTGTATAGATTACCGGCAATTGAACAAGGTTACAATCAAGAATAAGTACCCATTACTGAGGATTGAGGATCTGTTCAACCAGCTTCAGGGTGCCCAAGTGTTTTCTAAGATTGATTTGAGATCTTGATATCATCAATTGAAGATTAGGGCATCCGATGTCCCTAAGGCAGCTTTCTGTACTCGGTATGGGCATTATGCATTCTTGGTGATATCATTCGGGTTGACCAATGCCCCAACAACTTTTATGGATCTGATGAACCGAGTGTTCATTCCTTACTTGGTTCGTTCGTGATAGTCTTCATAGATGATATTTTGATCTATTCCCGCAGCTGGGAGGATCATGAGCAGCATCTTAGAGTGGTTCTTCAGACTCTGAGAGATAGTCAGTTATATGCTAAGTTTTCAAAGTGCGAGTTCTGGTTGAGTTCAGTTGCTTTCTTGGGTCATGTGGTTTCTGTAGAGGGTATTCAGGTAGATCTAAAGAAGATAGAGGCAGTCAAGAACTGGCCTCGACCGACATCAACTACAGAAATTCGGAGTTTCTTAGGTTTGGCAGGCTATTATCGTCGGTTCGTGGAGAGGTTTTCATCTATTATAGCCCCGATGACCAGGTTGACCCAGAAGGGTGCCCAGTTCAGATGTTCAGATGAGTGTGAGGCGAGCTTTCATAAGCTCAAGACAGCTTTGACTACGACACCAATGTTGGTTTTGCCCACAGGTTCATCTTACAAAGTTTATTGTGATGCATCTCGTATTGGACTTGGTGCGGTGTTGATGCAGGATGGAAAACGGTGCTAGGAAAATACTCTTTGTTCATATGTGTGTGTGTATATACAATTTATATTGTTAAATATATATAGATTGTAAATAACAATAATTTATAAGTGGTTGACCATTTTTAACCACTAATACCTATCGAAATTGGTTGGTAAATTTGTAATAATTTTAAAAAACTATTTTTGTTATTGGAAAAAATACAATTGAGCCTGGCGGAAAAAAATAAATCAAAAATTCCGACCGCTTATTCGAGATTGGCAGTACGATGATCCTCATTTATGTGTCCTCAGAGACACGGTGCAGTACAGAGATGCCAAGTAAGTCACACTGGGAGATGATGGAGTTTCGAGGATGCAGGTCTGGTTTGTGTGCCTAATGTGGATGAGCTTCGAGAGTTGATTTTAGAGGAGGCCCATAGTTCTTAGAGACCTGGTGCTTTGTTCTAGAAGATTGAGATTCCTGAGTGGAAGTGGGAGCGTATCACTATGGACTTTGTTGTTAGACTCTCACGAACTCAAAAGAAGTTCGATGCAGTGTAGGTTATTGTTGATAGGTTGACCAAGTCAGCACATTTCATTCAAGTGGCAGTCTTCTATTCTTCCGATAGGTAAGCTGAGATCTATATCCGGGAGATTGTTCATCTTCATGGTGTGCCAGTGTCTATCATCTCGGATCGAGGTACGTAGTTTACCTTACATTTTTGGAGAGCAGTTCAGCGAGAGTTGGGCACATGGGTGGAGTTGAGCACAACGTTTCATCCTCAGACGGACAGGCAGTCCCAGCGGACTATTCAGATTTTAAAGGATATGCTCCGAGCTTGTGTCATTGATTTTGGAGGCTTGTGGGATTAGTTCTTGCTTTTAGCGGAGTTTGCCTACAACAACAGCTACTAGTCGAGTATCTAGATGGCTCCTTATGAGGCTTTATACGGTCGGCGGTATCGGTCACCAGTTGGATGGTATGAGCCGGGAGAGGCTTGGTTATTGGGTACAGATCTAGTGTCGGATACCTTGGATAAGGTCAGGATCATTCAGGATAGGCTTCGTACAGCTCAGTCCAGGCAAAAGAGCTATGCTGATCATAAGGTTCGAGATTTGGCATTCAGGGTCGGTGAGCAGATGTTGTTCGAAACTATCTTACTTTGAAAGGGGGAGTCGGTGCCAACAATCGAAAAGCTATTGGGTAAGTCGTGTGGCGCATCAAATCTTTCAAGAGAAAGTGTCGCCTATGAAGGGCGTGATGATATTTGGGAAGAAGGGCAAGCTTAGCCCTAGGATTATTGGCCCGTTTGAGATTCTTGATCGAGTGGGAGAGGTGGCTTATAGACTTGCGTTGCCGCCGAGCTCATCAGTCGTGCATCCAGTGTTTCATGTGTCCATGCTTTGGAAGTATCACGGTGACCCATCCCATGTGTTAGATTTTAGCACTATCCATTTGGACAAGGACTTGTCTTACGAGGAGGAGCCCGTAGCTATTCTAGACCGGCATGTTCGTCAGTTGAGATCGAAGAGTTTTTCTTCTATTCGTGTTCAGTGGAGAGGTCAGCCTGCTGAGGCATCGACCTAGGAGTCTGAGTCCGAAATGTGGAGCCATTATCCCCATCTTTTCCCCGAGTCAGGTACTTCCTTCTACTGTCCGTTCAAGGATGAACAGTTATTTTAGAGGTGGACGATGTGATCGGAGCAAACTCAACCTTACACTAGGGTAGGAGGTATAGGCGCTAATACTTTTACCCAATAGTGGTATCGGGGTCAATTTCCACAAGGAGCTAGAAAGGGAGTTGTGTATTTGCTTAGACTAGGAATGAGTGTTTGCTTCTAATTGAACTTCAAACATTTTTGGGTTTTTTTTGTTGTTGAAAAAAACTACTATTGTTAACTATAAGCTAAGACTAAATTATGCTAAGAGTTATGTTCTAAAGTGTGATTAATATAGAGAAAAGCACTAGGGTTATGGCAATACCTAGGTGGTTAACTAATGGGTAAAAGCTACCAACAATAGATTGACATATTTGGGAACAATGTTATAACCGTTGCACAATTGTACCCACTCTCACACCTCTCGGTAGAGAGAGCGATTTTGCCCAATTAACTCTCTCGAGACCAATTGAGTAGGCCAATTAGACCAAGCAACTAGGATTCAAGTAGGGTGATTACTCTCTTGAGGTTTAACCCGTTAATTGGGACTACCATTTCTCATGGGTCCATCCCAATTCCTTGTTGGGTCAATTTTGGGGTCATAGACTCTCTTTCTCAAGAAGTGTCAAGACCCACTAAGCTAGAATCAATGTTTGCAACCGCCAATCTTTAATTAAACCATAAAATTAACCCAAATAACAAACACCCAATGCCAATCTATCATTAATAAGCAACACCCATCAATTACCCATACTAGGGTTGAGCCACAACCCTAGCTAATGGGTTTAGCTAGACATAATAGAAACAGAAATTGAAGAAATAGTAGATAAAATCGACATATTAATTAACTACAATGTTAATCTACAAGAATCCACGATAAAACAAGATGAAATTGCCCAAAATCGGCTAAAACTTGAGTCTCACGAGCGCAGCTCAATACTGATACAATTCTTGACCTAAAATTGGTAAAATATTCTATTTATACTAGGCTAGAAAAACTAGACAAAAATACCTCTGCGGGGCTGGTGCGGACCACACAAAGTTGGCACGCGGCCGCACTGGGTTACTCAGCTTCTAACTCTTGCTCTCTGAAGGTAGTGATGCGGACCACACAATGATGGAGTGCGGTCGCATGGTGACTGGCGCGGACCGTGTGAATCTGTAGCGCGGCCGCATTAACAGCTTGAGGTGGTCTCTGAACCTTTGTGGTGCGGCCCGCGGGAACTTGTAATGTGGCTGCATGAGCTGGGCGCGGACCGCATGAGCTTGTAGTGCGGCTGCGCTGCTTTAGATTGAACTGACCACTTTCTGAACCTTTTTGGTGCGGCCGCATGGCATGATGGTGCGGTCCGCACCAAGTGCTTAATGTCCTCACTTTACTAATCTTTACACTTGAGCAGGTTTCACTCCTTTTTGAGACGATTTTTTACTTTTGCCATCTTGTCGCTCAAACCTGCAATCAAGCGCAACTTGTAAGCATTCTGGGTGTATTGTATGGTAATTCATACATAAAGCATAGGCAAGTATGGGCATAAAACGTGTTAAAAATCACAGTTATCAACTCCCCCAAACTTAAACCTTTGCTTGTCCTCAAGCAAATAAAACAAGACCCACCCCGCAAAGGGAAACATCTGAGTAATTCCAGCTTATCCTAATGCAACCTCATCATGCATCAATTGGGACTAACAATTGCCCTCAATACGAATGTATCATTAACACATTTTTGGCTTTTAAGAACTATGGATCAAATGTGACACAAGAGCATCGAGGATTGACTCATTTCATCAAGGAGCTTTTCTCAAATACCTTGGTCATTGTGGAACCCAAACTCACACATACTCAACTCTCCCTAATCGAACCTCACCTTTTAGAGTAATAACACACAAACCGAGGTTGATGGATTTTTCACTCATATCTCTCGCAAAGAAGGTCATAAGTCCGGATCTAGGTACCATATGCTTGCCCCTTGTGTAAGTATCCACTAATGTAGGTTTTGTTCGACTCAAGATCATATAGGGCTTTTGTGGAGTCATTGTAAAGGCTTTTGGGTAAGGGTAGGATATGTTTTGTTCAAGTGGGTTCAATCTTCCCTCAAGCACTTCTTTGATTCATTTTGGCACATTTTCTTGACTCATTAGAGTATTCATTTCTTTTTCGAGGGGTTAGAGAGACACACTGTCGCTCTTATTTTTTATGCAATTCAACACATTTCTCCTTTTTATACTTTTTTCACAACCTTATTCACTTTTGTTTTCTTTGAATCCCCTTTTCGACCTTATTCAATTTGGTCTCGTTTTCTTTGTCTTGTCTTTTCTTCCTTTTTCATTGCCTTCCTTTTCTTTTTGCTTTTGCACCTTTTACCACATTGCTTCCTTTCTTGTCTCCCTCCCCCAAACTTAGATATTTGCCAACTACTCAAGGGAAGATTTCGGTGCCAAGAGAGAGTGTCATTAAGAACGGGTATAGGCTTGTAGCTTTTGTTCTTGAAAGAAGAAGGTTTAATGCTCAAAAGGGGTTAGCTAGGGATCATTTCATTGGTAGGTCGTGGAATTGTTCAATCTTAGCATTTCGGATCAAGGAAGGCCTATACTCACTTCTCAAGCCAAATTTCACCTAGGATTTTGCCTCAACAAACACTCGGGGCAAGTTCTAGACCATCGGCTCGGAGCTTAGACTCATGATTCGAATTCTCACCTCACACACTCAAAGATTGCTAAAGACATCAAGTTGAGGGCCCACAATGACCTTAGTTCTAATTCAACCGCACAATAGCCCCACACGACTGTATGATGATTGTTTGGTCAACACAAGAGTCTCAAGTCCACAATTTTCACCATCCTGAACACAACATTATGTCTTTGACCATGGGATCAAAGGAAAATATGTTAGGCCCAAGTGAAGCTTGCCTGAGGTCTCCTTAACTACGAATTATTGAAAATCAAAAAGAAGAAAAAATAAAAAATAGACTCAAACCCTTAAGAAGGTTGTCACGCCATCTATCATTGGGAAGAGCCACCCGGTTCGCACAACACTCTACCCTTGGAAAGAACTGTGGAATTAAGAAAACCAAGGGTTTATTAAAAACACCAAAACCAAAACGAAAGGCTATGAGCCTCACTACTATGCTAAAAACGAAAACTTTGAACAAAAATAGAAAAACCAATAGAATATGTACAATGGGGAGTAGAATATACAACGAGATGAATATATACATAAGAGTCTAAAAGTAGCCAAAGTCAAGGGTTATATACAGGCCAACTATTAAAATCCAAAACATAGACTAGAAATCAAATAAATATATACAGTCATCCAATGTGTCAGAATCAAAATAGTAGGGTGCACCCCCACGAATAAAAGTTGGCATTGTCCCCAATGCCAACTACCAAAATAAGCTCAAAAACAGAGATAAAGGATATAGAAAGGCCCCTCAAGGCTGGTCCACATGCATGGGGTCTCCTGACGGCCCCTAATCCTCTGTAGTAGCCGGGACCTCAGAATGGTCACTGGTCTACTGCTCTAAAGTTGGTGTAGGATCCTGCTACTGGACCGGTGGAACCTCTGGCACCTCACCGGAGGGAGTGACCTGAATCTCAGCCAACTCAATCACGATTCCCTTAGTGCTGGGCAACTTCCTCTTCTTCCTCGCAGGCTTGGGTGCCTGCTGCTGCTATGGCTCAGGTACTGGGACTGCTGCTGGAGGGGCTGGGTCCCCAAATAACAAGTCTAACGGCATCTGATCCGCCATTAACTTGTCCACATCTACTCGAAGTACCTATACCGACTCCTTTGATGCCCTGGTCGTCCTTATTTTCTTGTGCTCCCGAGCCAATTTCTCCAAGGCTGTGCTGTGAGCCCCAACTGCCTTAGTCAAGGCAGTCTAAGTCTCGAGTATCTTCTTCTGGTTGGCCAGGAGCGTCTGCAGTGTTTCCTCAATAGACGGAGGGACCTGGACACTAGTCGGGGTAGACTGAGCCTCGACTGAAGTGGCTAATATGGACAACTTGGGTGTCACTACGGACATCCAGTTGTTCAAACTGGCCAATGTCATAGATAGCTGTTGGGCTGTCAATGGGTTGGTCGGGGAAACAGGAACTGTAGGGACAGCTGAAGAACTAGGGCCTGCAGAAGAGGAGGGTCTATCAACTGGAACAGATATAGTTGGAATGGGGGGAAGCTCTGTAAAAGGCTCGACCTCAACTAGCTCCTCAGACTGGCCGGTCGGGGCAGAGGTGGATGACTTGCTTTTCTTGTCCCCCTTTAGGTTATCTGGACCCTGAATACTGAACCAGGAAAAGGAGGCCACCGGACGCACTAACACATCATAAGGCATTTTCTTTACCTTTAAATCCCTGAAATAGAGTGTCACAGTGTTGGGGTAAGGGTAGTTCCACACGCTGTCGATCCCCATATCGGTAATTGCCCTGAACATAAGATTCCCTACATTAATAGGGAATCTAGCCATAATGGAAGCAATAAGCACGGCCCGGGGAAGAGAGATGGTTTGGTCATGTGAGGTGGGATCCAACCTGTTGCACACAAAGGTGAGCCACCCCCTCGCCTCAAAATTCATATTCTTTCTAAGGATTTTTACCCCTGCCTGTATCCAATCCGGAACAACACACGGATGTGCTAAGAACTGTGCCAACCATGGGCGAACCTCCTCCTTCATTGCCAACTTCTCCAAGTATTGGATCTCGTCTTCATCCCTGAAACCCAAATAATCATTAAATTCTTTGCCCGAGAATACCACATTCTTATTCCTCACTTTGGTCATGTCGACGCCCCAATTTTCCCCCTTCTAAAAGAAAGAAATCGGGTTTACGATATTATGGACAAAACAACTCTTATTCCCATTTGAGGAATCGGGTTGTGGAATTTGAAGAGTCGCCACCTAATAATTATAGTGCATTAGGATACTTCAAAGAAAAAGAAGAAGATTTGAAAGAAAACCAGAGTTTGGGTAAGGGCTTGAGATTATCTCAAGGGGAAGGTATTCGGCATCCCTCAAGATCCACTAATGTGGTTCCCAGCCATGCTTAATTGTGACTTTAAAGGAGTAGAAGAAAGCAAGTAAGGTTTACACATAATAGTTA